>JAJODA010000456.1:0-66078 GCA_021730345.1 Fusarium cicatricum
CTCTTTGATCCTCCACACCCCCCGAATCCGATTCAGGCGTGTCAGTGCAAACCCCAACCCCCTTTCGGATGACCCCGTAGGATTCAGAACTTTGTTCTGTGCGCCAGCTGCCGTCGCTCCTCTTATACCCAGCCAGCAGGTCCTCTCGGTCAGAACCTGGCTCCAAATCGACCTCAGTTGAAGCAACGGCTTGGCTTGGTCGCTTTCGGACATCCCTATCTTAGCGCCGCTGGCTTGTCGCCCCTGAGAGACGCCAACCTTGTGGGGGAACCTGGCCTGGCTGTCGATTCCAAGGACGACACACCTGCATTTCGACTGGTCCCGTGTGGCGCCCTCTATGAGACTTGCGACTGGTGCCCTTCCGCCTCTTTCCAGCGACACCTTCGTCTTTCGTTCCGGGACCTCTTCTCTTGACTTTCCTGCATCATCATGAGCATCAGTGCAGGACGCAATGCGCCGCTATCCCCAATTTCTTTAGGTGGTAGCGACTTTTCAGTCTCCAAGTACCAGTCCAACGACGACAACCCCTATCCTCACGGTCGCTCCAACCTCGCCTCGCCCCCGAATTCGGGTGGCTCCAGCGGCAACATGAGCATCAGCGGCTTCCCCTCCGTTCCTGGGCCCGGTCCCAGGAGCACTGGCGGTCCCTCGCCTCCGGCCTCAATCGCCCGCTCAAGCAACGGTACCAACATGTATGCTCGCAGTGATAGCGGCCGTGACAGTGTCCGCGCCGACCTCGACGAATCCGTCCTTAGTGAGCACTACGTTGCCTTCCGCACCTTTCTCAACACCCGCGATCCCAATCACAAGCAGCAGCCCAACAAGGCTCGCGACAAGCTGCTCCGCCTCTCTTCCGTCCAGTTCTACGAGCTCAGTACCGATGTCTACGACGAGTTGATACGGAGGCAGGCTACCGCTAGGGCGCCTCCGAATACCCCGAATACTCCTCCGGCCTTTCTACTCCCCGAAAAGACCTTTCACCCGAAGCGAAACCAGGCTCGTCAGCGGCTCTCATCTCTCGGCCCCCCCCGGTTTCGAGACCTTGCGGCTGATGTTTATCATGAGCTTGAGCGCAGGTTCCCTCGCTTTGTGGGAGGCGACCTTCCCCGGGCAGGAAGTCCCTTGTCAATTCGCGGTGGTCCCAGCAGCCGCTCTGATACTCCGGTCAATGGTAATGGACTTCCCCCTAGAGGTCAAAGCCGCATGAGGAGACCCTCTGATGCGCCATCCATGAGAGGTCCTGGGCCGGCAGATGCTTACGGTTTACCAGCATCTCCAGGTGTCCCTAACGGTGATTATGGTCGACCGACTCCAAAGCAGCTTAACCAAAACAACACCATCGTTCCGAATAAGAGTACCATGCTAGAAGAGGACGACGAGGGCGACGCATTTTCTCTAGAGCAGGTTCCGAACAACCGCGAGAGCAAGCAGGGTGCCGGTAGCGGCGCAGCCTCGCAGGTATGTGCATTGATATTTCCTCAAGCAGTGCTTGATTGCTAATGGGTTACAGGCCGACAAGAAGCTGATTGATGATTATCAAAATCAGGTACGAGAATTGCGTGAAAAGCTAGATGGTATGGAGGATGCCATGAAAAAGAAGGAAGACGAGATGAACATTGCTCTGGACCAGGAACGTTCACGGGCTACTGCGAACAGCCTTGAAAAGCAGGAATGGGGTGATCTCCGACTCAACCTCGAGAACAAGTTGGCGGAGGCGCAAAACTTGAACGACTCAATGAAGCAAGAACTACAGCGGGTACGCGACGACCACGAAGCCGAGAAGCAGAGGCTCAAGGATGAGGTGGCCGCAGCACACGAAGCCTCGAGAAACGTCGAGCCACAAGTCTCATCTGACTCGGAACTTCAACGAGAGAACGAAGAGCTTCGGCACTCGCTTCAGGAACAAGAGCATGTAACAGAAGAGGTACGGAAAGAAGCTGCAACGTTTCTCAGCGAGATGCGAATGCTCTCACAGCAGAGCGGCTCGACCTGGGAACGTCAAGCCGAGCTTGAAAAGACAATCGAGCGGCTTGAGAAGGAGGCGGGCGAGTGGAGGAACCGCTACGCGCGCGCCAAGACGCAGTTACGGCACATGCGCGCATCCTCTGTCGGGCTGGAGATGGAGCATGATGCGGCGAAGCACATCCGGGAAAAGGGATTTGTCGATGATCGTGGCATGGTCAAGGACGTCCATGTTACCAAGTTCCAAATCGCGGTCGACGAGCTCCTGCAGAGAGCACGAACTGATGATCCAGAGAAGGTGATTGATGCCATGAAGTCGGTCGTGGTCAGCGTCCGCCGCATCACCAAGGACATCGAGGTGCCCCAAAACGCCGACGAAGATTTTGCCCAGCAGCAGGCGAAGCTCAGGTCCAAGGTCTCAGCTACTGCAAACAGCCTCATCACAGCTTCCAAGAACTTTGCCGCCGGCGCTGGAATGTCCCCCGTCTCCCTTCTCGACACGGCAGCATCACACCTTGCGGCGGCGATTGTGGACTTGCTCCGTCTGGTCAAGATCCGAACCACCCCAGCCGAGGAGTTGGATGATGATGATGATGGAACCGTGACGCCCGTGGACTCTAGTGGCCTTTTCTCGCCTGTAGGCACCGATCAGGCTTCTACTACTCAAGGTGCACTACCTCCGCCTCCGCCTTTTCAAGGCCTCGGCGGCGTTCGTGAGAGCGGAGACTCATCGGCCTACAGTCCTATGAATTCACCCCGGCAATCCGCGGATCCTTATTCCCATAACAGGTCGATGTCCAAGGCGAGCGCGGTGCCCATTGGGCTCGGGTTTGCTGGTGCGAACAACAATAATAAGGTCAACGGGCAGACATCGCACCAGCCGGATGCCCGAGCCGTTGAAGATCTCAGGGTGAGTCCCACGGCGCCGCATTCGTGAACGGTAATGCTGACTTGTATCTAGATGTACCTAGAGGACCAGAATGCCCTGCTGTCAACCGATGTTCAGCAACTTGTGGGCACTATTCGTGATGATGCCAATATTCGACAGATTACTGCGGAGATTGGTTCCATCTCCGCCATTGTGAGCCGCATCATCTCGGAGACACAAGAATATGGTTTGGGCGACATGGCAACACGGCTGGCGCATTGCAGAGCGCGACTCCTAGAATCCGGGGACCAAGGCGAAGATATGGCCAACATCGGCATGGGCAACAATTCGCAGGAATGGCGCATGTGGGTGCAGACCCTGCCGCCCATTGCGTTTGAGACAGCACGCGAGTCCAAGGAGCTGGTTCAGCAGGTAGACAACCTGTGCATGTCAGGGAGGGCTGATGACTTTTCGTAATCGTCTTGATATTTACCGCCGAGATTCCGGATTTCGCCTTGTACAAACAGGAACGCGCTTGATACCCCTGAAAACCGATATCGGCATCGGACCGCTCTTTTCATCGTTCCAGTTTCTCGTCTTTGGGATCGACGAAGAGGCCAGGAATTGCCCTGAATTATGTCAAGCAGACGGATCAAAGAGGACGAAGGGGAGCAATGGGCGGATCATTGGGTAATGCTGCACGTCGGAAAGCATGGGAATGGCGTTGGACATGGTGCTGATGATTCATGGTAGAGGACATACATTCCGGGAGTCAGTATATACAGTGTGTCGGGTCTCTGAACAGAAGCTTCAGGGCTTGAGCATCGAAGCGAGCGAGTAGAAGCTGTCTCGGGTCCAAGAACGACGACGTTACAACAGATGACGATAATAGAATAGACGAGAATAGAACTAGTTGTCTCGGCACGCCTTGCGCACTTGGAGCAAGGTCTGATAGAAATATTACATCCATGTTAGTCGACTCGACTCGTTGACTGGCTCACACTAAGCATTTGTTCTACATCTTGATACTCCCTTCGTCTTTCCTGCTACTCGTCAAGATCTTAGTTTGTCATTATTGAAATCGCTTCTCGAGCCCGTCTTGGATGAAGCTCTTGCTTAGACGGACCAAACGTGTCAGTATCCCTGGAAACGCCTTTCGGCCCTCTGTCGCCAGCCACCAGCTTACCGCGCCGCTTGCTGCCAGGCCCGTCAAGGTAATGAGCAGCATATCCCTGTTACGGGCCTTCCAGATGGGCATGCGCATGTCGGCTGTCTGCAGATGCATCGGCCGCAGCTCGACGCCGTCGCGATACCTCAACTCCTGATCTGTCATGACCTCCTCGATAAGGTCGGCGGCCAGGTGCTTCCGTTTGGAGTTGAGGCTCGCGATGCGCTGCATGCGACGCACATTGCGCTCAAATGTGCCATCGGCGTCGGCGGTGATCTTGGTGATGGCGTCGCCGATGGAGATCGGTGTGAGGTAGGACTTGTCGAGGGAGAGGCCGACGCCAGCAGCAGTGAGACGCGCGCTGTTGCAGAGCTGGTCGAAGAAGTAGCCGACTGTCAACACCGGCTTGCCATGGAAGACGGCTTCATTGGCACTTGAGCCGCCGCCGTGCGTGAGGAAAAGTGCTGTGTTCGGGTGGGCTAGGATAGCACGCTGGGGTGCGAAGACGGGGAGACGGAAGTGTGGGTGGTCATCCTTGAGAAGGTCCGTAATACTGAGGATAGAGCCGTTGGCGAAAGGGTATGATCTGGAGGCGTCCAGGTTGATGCGTGATTTCTTGGGGAGGGCCCAGATGACGCCGTTGATGGAGCCAGCGTCTAGGGCTCGGATGAGGCCGAGGATGACCTTTTCGAGTTCTTGGAAGGGGAGGCAGACGTGAGTTCCAAGAGAGATATAGATAGTTTCGTCGTGATCCTCGAGAAACGAGGCCAGGTCATGACCTAGTGACGGGTACTCGTCACTCAAGATAGGACCGACAGGGACGATCAAGGGTGGAAGATCTTTGGGAGCTTCAAGGCCCCAGAACGAATTGACAAAGATAAGATAGTCAGGCTTGGGAAGTAAAGGGTGAGAATAGTCGACACCGGCATCAGCTCGCATGCGCCGTGTCCAGCGCAGGTAGGGTATAATAGTAGGAAGCGCCAACAAGACGACGATCTCGTTTCTGAACCGCGCAGCCAGTGACGCATGCTCCGACGTCAAGGCCCCATCCGTCTAAAGCCCCGGCTGTCCAGGCTGATAGCTCACGGGGGCCATGGCATAGGGCATCTGCGGCCAGACGCTGGCGAGCTGGACGCCAAACTGCTTGAGCATATCCCGGGCGACATTGTCGGCGAAGAAGTCTGCGACGACAAAGTCGGGCCTCGTCGCGGGGTCCTCGCACAGCGCGCGGAGACACCTGTAGGCGTCTGTCCAGAAGCGGTCGAAGAGGTACTTGGACTTCATCATGGGCGCGAAGCCGTGCTCGTGGCGCCAGAGACGCATGCGCTCGTAGTGCTCGTCCATGTCCGACTCTGGTGCGGCGGGGCCGACGGTGTGGATGGTCTGGATGAAGGGGTAGTCTCTGCCCAGGACTCTTGCCCGGCGTTTGTGGCGAATTGGATCTCATGGCCGCGGGAGGCGAGGACGGCGCCGATCTCTAGAACGGGTGCTGTGATGTTTATTAGTATTAGTCGAGTGGTGGATGAGTGTGGAGGAGGAGAGGTTTACCGGCGTGGGTGAAGCCGCCTGTTGTGACGAGGAGGAGGGTTCTCCGGTGCCACTCGGTATTGTCAGCCATTGCGTCTACAGTACTGAGTTTCAGATTAAACAAGATTGTGTAAGCTCAATGGCCAAATATGATAACTTGGCCCGAGTCATCATGTGTTCTATAAACACCTCATCTCTCAAGCTGTTGGTTAGTGAGATCGGAGTTCGAGGCTACACTCTGTAGGAGTAGGGCTGAACTCCGTTGTGGCGTGATTCTGACCGGGTGAACACAGCTGCGCCACGAGTAAATCCCGGAGAAGGATTCTGCCGTCTATACTCATCAGGCAGTGTAGCATATTTGGTCTTACTCGCCAAGCAATACTTGCATACTATCCAAAAAGACGATGTGATCAAGCTTAATTGCTGTAGAAGTCCGATCTTTGCTATTTTTAGTTACCTTAGACGTGATCGACAGGGGTCTCTGCTTGGTCTCCCCCACTTTCCGTTCCGTCGGGTTTGAAGGTCTGAAATCCGGGCATGCGGGTAAAGGCCCTCTTAGGGTAGAGGATTTCTATAATCAGCAGAATTATTTCATAAGGCTGATATGCTGTGATTACGAGAGGTAGCTTATTCATAGCTCAGAGGCTACTTTGTGTGATAAATTCACGCGATAAAAGACACAATGATCTTGGATGCTATCGTGTGGAAGTAGTCTGGCACATGGGAGCAAGCTGAAGCAGCACTTTTGTGCAGTCATGAACTTAGTGTTCACAGTTTGTTCTTATACAATCACTAAAACTTAACATTTAAACAATGATTAAAACTCTTCCGCTCTCGTGATCGTGTTGTCATTTGAAGTCGAAGTGAGCAATAACACGATTCCAGTTAACAGCAACGAATGGTAGGACTCTTAGGAAGTAAATATCCAATATCAAAATGATTAATTCTTCAATCCGTGTATGAGAGTTTAACTGCTTATTGAGTTTTGGATCAGTGAAAAAAGCTTATCACATGAATTGTAAAGACTCAAGTAAGTACAGCTGCACTGCTATGAAACTTAACTGTACCTCATGCCACTCCCATTTCCAAATCTGGTCCCTCATCTATCCCTTAAACGCAGAAATGAAGTTAAAGTGGCCTGGCTATTTATTCCCCATACTTGTCCTTCTTCTTCTACTCTTTCCTCTTCATCGATGATCTCCCCCTCCTCCCTCGACCTCTCTATCTTCTTCCCTTACGCCACAATACTCGTCACGGTTTTTCGCTACCTCAACCCCGTAAGCCAGGATTCATGAACACTTCTCAAAGTCATATAAGCTGATTTATCATGTGCAGATCCTGATTCCCCGCAAAACAGACCTTCTGCCTACCATTGCTTAGGCCTATTACCCCCTGATCACAATGGGTAACAACACTTCCCGAGCTTCGATAGCTAAGAAACATGAGCTGGTGGATTCCCACACTGGAGAGTGTCCAAAGACTCATCTTACCGAGAAGTCCAGCTCCGATAGCTCGGCCCTGGACCACCAGGAACGGCCTTCATCGGACGAAGACAACCTCTCCATGCTTGTGAATACCTATAGCTCTGATTCTGAATCAGATGCTGGTTTTCTAAGGAGCCTGACTGGATTCATCAGCTATCTCGAGTCGCCTCTTGGTCCCAAGTTCGCTAGCTGGAATGAGGCCCATGAGAAGCTCTGCCGGTTGAATGACAACTGGCAAAGTGTAGCGAACCCCGCCATCGAGGCATGGAACATCGTCGAAGCTGCCCATGAAGCGACCACGAGAGATCTCAAGCCTTTGAAAGATCTCTTTGACTATCTTTGCGAGTCTCACTTACACACGAGCCCGAAGAAGTTTCGTAAAAGGCTCGACAATAGCTTTCCTCATCGTGCTTGCCGCCTTCTAGGCGTCGAGACATCGAACATCGAGAATGAAAACGCCTGGGACGACTATCTAGCGGAAAGACTCCTGGAGAAAGACGTCGAATTGTACGTGTACGTTAAAGAAATATGGTCGAAAATCCGAAAGCTCAAGCAGCTGGGTCCCTATGGGTTGAGGACAGCTGACTTGTACGGCACACCGTACCGTCTACAAAGGTTGCTCGAATGCAGCGAAATCTGGTCTCTGGGCCAATTGACGGACAGAGAAGAGTTCATGGCCTTGCAGAGTAGGGCTATAACGGCTGAGCGAGCGCTGCAAAGGTCAATGACGAGATCTAGCTCGATGAGCTGGGATGGCTCGTAGAATGCTAGAGAGTATCATCAGTGAATTACCACCATTATCACCGTGCAAACCCTTTCCTTCCATCTCTACTCTTCTATCTTCTTTCTTCCTCCTCTCCTTCCTCTTTGTGCTTCTTTTCATTCTTTTTTTAAGGTAGTCCTTCCTTTTTCTCTCCTCCCTCTCTCTCTCTCTCTACCTCTACACTCCCACATCTAGAGTTCTCTCTCTTCCCCCATCCTCCCACACACACATGCGCGGATGAGCATAGTCTACTCTTCATTATCACACAAGACATATTATTTCTTGGTTTCGTTACTTTTTCTTTCAGCGCCGCTGGGTTGTAAGCAAATTCCACTCAACAACCCCGATCTACCGAGTAACTGACTGCCCTAGATCGCGAACATTCGACCTCAACAACCCGCGACCGTTGCAAGCAGCTTTCAATCAGCAACGAACTCTATTATCACTTCTCTCTCTCTTCAAGATGATTCCTCAAAGGAAACTCAAGGCGATCAATGTCGAACAATTGCGAATTCGCCTCGACAGCCTGATCAAGATTGGAGCGATTACTCTTCATCCCAACTCGCGGTTGATAATCGGGAACGACGGCCTGCCACATGTTATGGGTCCAAAAGCAATTAGGCAAAAAGATCCGGTCCTCAAGTGTTGGGATATTATTTTCAATGTCATCAGCTTTTTGGAGTCTTCGGCGGCTCCTCAGTCCAGGGCTTGGTGTGGAGCTCTCTTCTCCCTTTGCGACCTCCGCGACGGCCAAGCAGTAGCGCCGTCTACTGCGCTTACCTATGCTTGGGAATGGATCAGGGTCGCCAATGATGACGCGCTGGGGGATCTCAAAACTATGAAGGACTTTTTACGGTGCCTTCACTCCGATGAGCAGTTGAGGCTAAATAAGGAATGGTTTCGATGCCGTTACAAGGACTTGTCACGGACGGCTTGCGAGTTGCTTGGCTTTAGGCATCCCGACGGATTCATTGATGATGCTTGGGAGAACGGCCTAGATGATGTGGTGCGTGTGGCAGATTCTCGTGTTTACCGGCTCATTGAACGCATGCACCGCCTTCTCGAGCGACTTCAGGAGCATGAATATGTTCTTGAGAGTAGTCGCAAAACACGCGACCGAGAACAGGCGAAGAAGTGTGTGAGGGCATTTCTCAAGCTCGCCCAGATCAAGGCGATTGACAAGGCGATCAAGACGAAACATATCGCCATCTTGCAGCAAGAGGTCCAAGCAATGGATCATGACGCCGAAGACCCTTTCATCGAGAGCCCCCTGGCTGCCAGATGAATTCATCGCACAGGAGGTGCTGATGGCTGCAAGCTGGACGCAGAACTAGGCGTGGAATAGAATCAGCTTGGCAATTACACTTCTCAACGTGTACAGTACTCGGTAGTATGCGGGCTGATTGATAAAGAACATTCAAGACCCTTGCCAGGATGGTCGTGCGGCTATAGCTGGGGACGAAAGTGTTAGCGTCGATCGCTTGTTGGCAATTCCAAGCCATGTCTCTCCACAGTCACAATCATTTTGTCCGCCTCCTGAGGCCACACATCGCTCCCGGCGGCGTTTACCATTTAGTTGGGAAAAGTTTGACATGGGACGGCGACGCCGGTTATTCCGTTTGTGGGCCAGACCCCGGAGATATTCCGTTTCAGGGGGACTTGGTATGATCATGGCAGCTTTCTAGTGTCATGAGTGAAAATTAATGATAACGCATTCCTGATATCTTTTTTTCATGATGCCTGGCGTCTCTGCCCAGTGCTTGTATTTATCTTACTTTTTTTTCTTCAACTCCCTTGCCTAAGGTATTGCCCCGCGCTAGTCAGGGGCCCTTGCAGCTGTCCTTCCGCTAGAACAATACGTCCCGTCCATTCTCACATCCCCGCTTCCCGTCCTGCTCAGCACAGGTTCCTCCTCCCTCTCAGCTCCCACAATCCGTGGCTCCCCTTCTGTCGTTTGCGCCTTCTGCGGCTCTGTTTGATAAGGTCAGGTGCATTCAAAGACATTGGCTTGGGTGGCGGCAACAAGTCTCCGGGCCCCAAAAAGTACGGGGTGCTGCGTGCTGCACGCTGGGTACTGCGTACTTGCTGCACCTGCCCAAAGGTACTCCCCGCTAGACTCTCGTTAGTGTCTTTCGCTTCCATTTTCACGGGGCTCTCTTCTAGCCTCGTTTTCCCTCTCATCCCAAGCCAAGGGTCGATCGCACACAAGGGGGAAAAAGTTGCGCTCTCTCTCTCTCACTCTCCAGGCTTGTCTCTGCCATCGAGTGGCTGGTGTCGCGGGCGATTTTCTACAGGACGGGTATGCGCATACAGGAACCTAAGGCGCTCTTACTTTTTCAACTCTGGCCTCTGTCTTAGGTGGCGATTGCGCTCGTCACTCACCCGCCGCCTCCTCTAAGATTCACCGACAACAAACAAGACTTCACCGCTGGCCTGTCGCAACTGCGATACGGGCCCTCCCCCGGCTTCAATGGAGGTTTATCCGCCGTCGCATCATGCGGCGACACTTTCTCTCGACTCTCATGAGCCCTCTCCGCGCCGTCATGCTCACACAGTCTCCGAGCCTCTTCCGACTTCCCACCATACACATGAGCATGCCCCAGTCCCCGCCAGTTTCCAACCAAACGTCATCGAACCGACGCCATCAATCCAGCAGGATCTACCAACTATCACTCAAGACCTTCATTTGACGGATTTCGCCTTGACGCATCCCTCTTCGCCTCGCAACACCTCATCCCTCTCCTCCGAGCCTTCGCTGTCACCAGACGATTGGGATGCGAGCTCGGTCCTTAGCGAGCTTGAGCCCAGCGATTGTCCAATCGACCACGACTACGATGGGCCCCAAGACCACAGTGTGCTGCGGCTCAAGCCAACCATCGACCAATGGAACGACTTCGCCGCCATTCTTGCCTTTGCCAGACGTCTTGGAGCCGACGAGGACGGCTGTTTCAAAATCGTCCTTCCACAGGAGCTGCAGGAGGAACTACCAGAGAAGGGCTCCCAAAAGGTTCCCGCAAACGCATACCGGCCAACTCAGATCAAGAAGAACAGCTTCTGGAGAGTTGACACAGTTCCCTCCGTGGGCACCTTTGCCTCCTCTGTGACTGGCCCAGTATGCAAAGCCACTGCTATCCAGGCTATCGACCAGCTGAAGAAGATGTACCGTAAGAGCAACCGCAAGCAGATTCGCAATGTTCGTTATCGGGTTGATGTCCCTGCATGGACCACCCAGCAACGACTCGAGGCCGGCGTTCCTGAGCGGAGCCCCATACATCCGCTCAAGGGCGACAAGCTGGATTGTACAAAGGCCATCATTCCGGGTATTCACACTCCCTACGTGTACGAATCTGGTCCTCACTTTGGAGCAAGCTTCCAGATCCATGCGGAGGATTTCCGGCTCGTCTCTCTTAACCATCTATACAAGGGCCGAAAGATCTGGATCGTGGTCCCTTCCACTGCAGTCGATATAGCTGAGGAGGCTCTTGGCCGCAAAGGCAAATGTTCCCAGTTCATGCGCCATCGTGCCGAGTTCTTCTTCCCCCAGAAGCTAGACAAACTAGGCATCCCATTTCGCATCGTTGACCAGCGTCCTGGCGAAACCATTGTCATTCTACCCGATGCATACCACGAGGGCTTCAGCACAGGCTATACCATTGCCGAGGCCAAGAATTATGCCGACGCGGCGTGGACCACTGATACCTATCAGCCATGCGAGACCAAGTGTCAGCTCGAGACGGCCATTCCCGCTGATCTACTAAGGCCCTTACAAGAAGGCGAGGCACGGCTTGATCTTTGCGCCCAACAAGAGTACATTTCACAACCACCGACACCTACACCAACACCATCTGAACCGGCAAAGCGGCATTTTGAAGGTGACGGGCAGGACGGTGTGAGTACCAAACGGTCCAAGGGATAGAACGGCGCACTGGGATATTGCTCCTTTTTTTTCTTTCTGTTTTTGTCGGAACGGAGTTGTTGCTCTTTGTTCATGTCATTACTACCATACAATCTGCTGAGGGGTTTGGGTTTAGCTTGGGATGGCTTCGGAATACCCATGACGCCCGGCGTATGTGACACTATTTCCACAGGCAGGCACGGGCAGGCACGGGCAGGCACGATATTACGGACCAGATCTTTGTTTGCCAGATCTGGCCCTGCAAGCATGTGCTTTTCAGTCACGTTTATCCAAGGCGCACATTTGATCTGTTGATGGACAGGCGTTAATATTATTTTCGTTAAGCGTCTCGTGTCAATCATTACTCCAGCTCGCCGTGGTCCATATGCACCCGATCGTTACAAATTCGTACACGTCAAATGATTTGAGACATGGCAAAGACACGCCCTATACAGATGACATCCCCATCAGTTCCTCCTCGTGTGTTTTACTCCTTGCTTTTAGTGCCTCTCCTGCTCCTGTCTCCGCATCTCATCCCGGAACACATTACGGCCGCCGGTGGTGCCCTGTTGAGCAAACGAGGGGTCGACAGGGCTACCAGCCAGGCTGCCGAGGCCATCGCTGTCACGGCGGGCCCGCTCGGGGGCGTCACGGTACTCGCTGGGGGGCGGCATGTCGCGGGTGTCGAGCTGGATGCCGTTGTCCTTGCCGGCGCCAAACATGCGACGCTTAGCACGGCCGGTGTAACCGTGGCGGCTACGGCTGGAGATGTTGCCGAGGCCAATGCGGCGGGACTTGCGGTTCCAGAGGCAGCCGCCGACAAGGAGGAGAACAATGGCGCCGAAGACGGTGGGGAGGGCGATGGAGAGAGTGTGGCCGCTGGGAACTTTGGGCTCGTGGGACTTGTCATCAGGTATCCACTCGAGGTTGAGGAAGATAGTCGAAGCCTTTGTCTTCTCGGCCGAGCCATTGACGATGCTATAGAGGGTGAGAGAGATATTGTGGTCGCCGGCGGTTTTCTTGAGGTAGTCCCTCCGGACATAGAAGGGGAAGAAGCCAAAGTCAGCGGGCACCTTCTTAAAGTCCTCGTCCGAGTTCTCGTACTCCTTGCTGGTGGTGTTGTAGAGGTCGAGGCGGGTCTGGATCACCAACTCGTCGGTGGAGTTGCTGTGAGTCTTGTTGAAGTAGTCGGGGTCCCAGGTGACTGTTGGAAGACGGGTTAGAACAATGAAGGGTACAGGAAATTCCAGCGGTTCTCGCTACTTACCATAGTAGGTGGTGTCCTCCATCAGGGTGCTGTTCTCGGCCGGAGTGCAAAAGGGAGCTTTCGCGCCATCCTTGTTGTGGCAGCGGGTAAAGGCGCCCACGGAGTGCTTGCCCGCGGTCGGGTTGGGGGGCTCGCCGGTGCGGGTGGTGGGTTCGCCATGTACAGTTCGGGTGTAGACGGTGGCAGTGAGGTCGTAAGGAGCGCCGTCCTGATACTTTGTGGTGCCATCCTCGATTGTCATGTAAGGGGTGTATGTGGCCGCGGGCTGCGTCTCATCGTCGACGGTAACCCAGGCGGCGGTCTGGGCAGCTCGCTTCTCGATGACCAAGTCGCGCTCGTGGTTGGCAGCGAAGCGGACGACCGAGGCAGAGGCCGAGGCCACGAGGCCCATTGAGGCGAGGATCTTGGATGCGTGCATTGTTGTTGTTGTTCCTCGACGAGAAAGCGTCTTTTGTCTTCTGGAACCAGCTGCGAGAGTCGACAACCGTGACAATTCAACCAGAAAAGCGAAACTCTGCCTTGACCACAAGAATCGCCGACGGAGGACAAGGGCGAACGAGAGATGATGAAAGAGAGGTAGAGGATGAGGAGAGGAGAAGAGAAAGGAAGGGAAGAAAAGTTGGGAGCCAGGGGAGATGAGTTTGTGTACAAACGACGACGTCGGTCGGCCCGGGTGGGAAGGAATTGGCAATCGTGACCAACCACAGCGAGTCTTTTTTTCGCGCATAAGAAAAGCTGGGGCCGAGGCGGGCGACATTAGGTACCCACAGTGGGAGAGTGCACTGAGTGGGCTTCCATTTGGTTTCTGCAGCATCCGTTGGCGCTAAAAGGCCTCAATCTCCAGGGGCCTGATAGTCCGCCAAGGGAAATGGAAGGGGTCCTTGGACGTCTGGACGTCTGCCGACGATGCCGAGCCTTGATGTCATTCGGTGTCGACGAGGGATTTCTCTTTGATTTGGAAAGCACTGAAGATGCTGGTTTATGTGTCTTATACAGATATTACTTGTGCACCAGTCGAGAGTGTTCATGCGTCTGGTTTTGCTTTTCGTGTTGGTCGAGACAAGATATGGCTGTCCCATGCTCTTTGGTCTACCCTACATGATGCCATGATGGATTATTTTTGCCTCGAAACGGATGTCTTTGTCAGAAAGCATGTTGCTGTGTCCGGGGCGTCTTTGGATGTCATATACGTTGATACTGCACCAATGATACAACCGCCATGCAAGGGAGGTTGTCTCGGGTATGACTTGCAGCGACGATTACTACCGCTATATAAATGAACTCCTCCTCCTCCTCCTCCTCCTCCTCCCACACAACCGCATAAAGTGAGCCATATTGGACATCCATCCATATGTCCATACAAAGAGCCAGTAAACAAAAAAACAAAAAACCCATTGTGGGGATAATTGCACCTGGCACCATCTCAAGCCCCCAACATAGAGCGGTTGGAGTTTGCCCTCCTCCATCAAGCGGATCCCCGAGATCCTCCGGTGAGATGGCCGAGTTGGTTATGGCGCCAGGTTAAGGTTAACCTTAACACCAATTTCCTGGTGGAGCAATCCTCCTGGGTTCGAGTCCCAGTCTCATCAAGATTTTCTTTTTGCAGTTGTGCTGGCTGCTCTATCATACAAAGATTTCGATACCGTCGCGATGCAGATGTTGCAAAACTCCAAACTTTCAACACCAATAGCCCAGGATCCAATCAGGGCTGAGCTTCACCCGATCGATGTAAATGCTACTTCTTTGAATCCTCTTCCTCCTCCACCTCTGGGGGAACCTTGCTCGGACAGTCTTGGTTGGGGCATTCTTCAGCTGTGAGTCCCTCGAGTGCCGTCTGAGTGATGTCGTGTTCTGTGAACCAAGAGGCTGGAGATACTAGACCCTCATCTTGGCGGCATGCCTCGAGGCTCGTCTTGCAATAGGGAATGCAGTACCTCCACTGGAGAGTGACGGTGCTGAAGCAAACCGCACACTGAGCTACCCCCTCGATACACATGGTGTGGTTTAGTCGTGTTCGATATATGACGAGATAGTTGCGGCGAGTACTGCGATGTTGCAATGGAGCAAGTTGTCGAGGAAAGCGAATGCACTGGTCGCGAGAAGTGCGGAATATATACACACGGCGTTATCGTGAACAAGACACTGTCCCTTTCGGCTTCTCTTCCTCCATCACCGACAGGTCTTGTTGAATGATTCGGAATGGGCTGAGATGGACTGGAAATCACGGTTTTATAAGGACGAGCCTCGGAGGAGCATGAACTCATACAGTTTCATGATCGGCGGCCAAGCTGAGACCTGTCACTTTCGACCGCTGATGGGCCACCCAAGCCAAGGGCACAAGATGAGAGGCTTTTTATATGAGACAAGACTCATAAACGGCACCTGTTCATGCATGGCCTTGTTGCACTGCATTAGCACTGCGTTACAAGCGGGCCGTGTTATTCATTGGCGTCCAAGAGGCGCCGTGCATTTGTGTAACCAGATTCATATACGGAGATGAGACAGTGGCACATGGCAAGTCCACGAGGTACCAGGGGAATAACCGCAACTGTTCCATTTCATGTGACTTCCCGTTGCATACTAGAGTGCACCCCAGACGCCTTCATTCCGATTCCTATAAACCCAAACAGATCCAGAAACATGGAGAGATGAGAAACCAGATTATGCCCTCCCTACAAACATTTTGCTCGAACCAGCACCTCGACGGCTAGGACGAGTACGACCGCCACCGGGAACAAACTGAATCTTGCCGTACTTGTCAGGGACCGGCACCTCGTCGCCAAAGCAGAAAAAGTGCCTGTTGGCCCCATTCTCCGTGTCGAAGCCGTCGAAGCCCCAGGCATCCTCCATCTCCTCGCGGAACTTGCTCTTTGGCTTGCCGGCCTTGATCCGCTTCTTCTCCAAGAAGATGTAGGCCGCGTAGAAGCTCACGTTGGTGTTGCCCTCGCGTATGCCCTTGCGGCCCATAAAGTACCGCAGGTTCGCCTGGGATACGTTGCGGTCCTCGGGGAGGCCCTTGTTGATCTGGCGGATAAAGGCCGCCTGCGTCATGCCCTCCTTTGCCAGCAGGGCGCGGGTCTTTTTGCGCACCTCGTCGCATGTGTCGTAGATGGGCACCTTGCCGGCCGCCTCTCCTGGCAGCTCGATGCCGCTGACATCAAGAGCCTCGTCTATGGCCTTTGAGGAGGCGGCCGTCTTGGCCTTTTTGGGCTTGCTCGCCTTGATGGGGAGACCCTGGATCTCGCGGTTCCTGAAGAAGGCATGGGCCTTGATGTAGGTGTCGCAGCCATCGCCGTCCCAGGTGCCGGTGCGGTTCATGAAGGAGGTGTAGGCCGGGCTACTGACGCCAATGGTCCGCTGGAACTCGCCCACCTTTTGCGCGCCTGACTCTATCCAGTTGCGGATCTTGCGACGGACGGCATTGCACGTGTCGGAAGTTATGGGAATCAGAAGAGGGTCATCCTCGTCAAGGTCCTCCACGTTCTCCGGGAAGAGATTTTCTTTGATGTCAGCGGCAGCATCGGATTTGCGCTTCTTGGAGGTATTTGCTGGCGCGGGCTTGGCCTTGGCCGAGTTCCCCTGGTCTGGAGAGGTGGTGATGCCCTTGGTGACTTGGGCGTTGTTGGGTGGCAAGCAAGCGCCGCTCATACCTGGAGGCGTGCCCGCGGGGAGATACTGATTGAGCGGCTCGGGGACCACGGGCGGAGCTTGATGATATTCAGGCGTAATACCCGGTAGATTCAAGGCGGGCATGCTTGGGAGGCTCCCTACCGAGATACCCGGTCGCGGTGCCATTGCCATCGAATTGTGGTTGATTTGCTTCATGGCGCGTCTGGGCGACCATGACCATCCACTCTCACTCTGACAAGCCATTGCTGCTTAATATGAGATTTGAGTTGGTGAATGATATAAGCGCCTTATGATGGGGGCTGAAGGTGTAATTATGAGCCAAAGTGCCGGACGCGTTTCGCATTATGACGTTATCTTGTATGGATCGCAAAGCTGAAAGATAGCTGCCGCATTTTTTCAAGGAGGGGCAGTACCTGAAAGCTGGGGTAGCGGCACTGTGCGGGCGTTACGGGTAGTGCCTATTACAGTAAAGCGTAGTCGTTGGCCGCTAAAATGATCAATCAACTCCCGGACGTGCCAAGCCCGGAGCTCCGCGTCGGACGGAGTGGGGCCGCTGCCATATGCCCGGACAATGTACAAAGCGAAGCCTGTGGATGGCTCCTGGACAAGAGATAAAAAAACATGCTACTCAGGCCTGGCCGAAGCATATAGAGAGCCCCACCTTTTCTTGCTTAATTCCCCGGACTTCTCAATGCCTCATGCGGTTTTGTGGAGCTGAACAAAGGGGCTCATGACGGCAGAGTTGAACGCATGTAGAATACGGTATATTCTTATGATACAGAGTGCAGAAAAAGAAATAAACCTAACCCATCTACTCTAACTCCGTGATACATATGCAAGCCAACCCACTTCACAAACATAAACTATTTCAAGACGCTCTGCCTAGTCGTAGTACTCGCCATCCCGTACGTCGTCTACCGGGTAGAACCATGTCCAGATAGGCGCTATCAGTTGCAGATATTCCTCTGCGATATCCGGTATAGAGCCCTCCCCGGGAATCGTTGACACACGATTAGTATCGTCCACGTCATCGTACAATAGTTCTTCCGGGTCGAACTCTGAACTGTTGGTCGAATATACTGATGCTGCGGCATCGTCATCGTCTCCGTAATCTTCCTCGCTCTCGTGATAGGTTGCTTCGCAGACTGGCGGCTCCTGTAGCTGATCTAGCCCATCTTCGTCCCCTACGAGGGTTTCCAGATCGGCGTCTCTGAGACCCAGTGTCCAGAAACTCTTAACTTCTCCCCGTCGCGATATAGGTCGATGCGCAAAATATACCCGGGCAAATTCCTCTTCGTACTCGCGATAATTTTCCCAGGCAACCTGCTCGCGAAAGTCTTGTAACTTGGTGGCCTCACTGTCGTCGTCTTCAAGTTCCTTGTATAGGGACGCAAACCATGATGGACAAACATCAATGTTGGGACACCCCCAAAGCATAGGACGAACTTCTTCCTTTCGGTAGGCGCAGTGTTCGGGATATGGCAAATCGTCCCCTTGTATCTGCTTGGCGGTGATGTGTGTCAAGACCTCGAGGCTCTGGCAACCGGTCCAGTATGAGTCCAGGGGCTCGCCACAGTGACAGCACAGTGTAATCATCTTGATGCACATCTTGGGTGACTCCTTGGGAGGAAATAGTGACGGTGTCTTGGGTATCGAGCGACCGTTTAGATTGCGCGTAATAACAACAGAGTCTGAGATTCAACGTCAAGCGATCTCCAGATAAGGGCATTGTAGATTGAGGTTTCAACAGATGAGGGAATCAATTTATAGAGATGATGAACAATAAAATCCAGAGTTTCTTTGAACAAAGCCGTGGTGAATTGCAGTACTGCGAACAGTGAGAGCTGATCCAAGGCCCAGGAGCATAACACACACTGAACACTGACAAGTTTCCTTCTGGCACACTTGGGTTCCTCCTAGAGGTTCATTGAGCTGCAGTGAAAGTTCGTTGTTTGACAACACAGTGCTTTGTAGACATTGTGCTAAGATATCGCAATGTTTCGTTGTTGATTTGAAGGTCTATTCCAGAAAGTCAGTTGGAAGAGATGATTAGTGTCACCTAGCCGATGGGTTGCTCAAGGGAAATAGAACAATCATCATCTGCAGCCAAGAGTCGTATGCTATATCCCGTCGAACAAAGGGAACCAAAGACTTGTATCCTGAACAGCAAAACCATATCTCCATTGAACATAACACTATCTATCATCAAGCAAAACGCCTTGCCATGTGCCAACCTTAATATACTCTACAACCTCACGCAGACTTTTTCGCCTTCTTTGCCTTTTTCCTCTTGTCGCCAAAAGTCTCCTCATACAACTCGGCCGCCGACGTCTGGCCAGCCTTCCTCTTCTGCTTGGCCGTCTTAACGCTGACAACGGGGTTCGCCTTGCCGTGCTTGGTCGCGCTCAGAACTTGCTTCTCAGCATCCTGCCACGCGGGAGCATCGCCATCAATTTCGTATCTTTGATATTGGTTAGCTAAATCTGATTGGGTATGTGGCTTGCGGGCCGACTTACTGATCAAGGGGCAAAGAGTCGATGAGCTCTCTTTGCTTCTTCTTGAGCTCCCTCAAGGCCTCGTCGCCGCCCTCCTCGAGCTCTTCATCGAGGGTAGTAGCGAGAGGGGCAAAACGCTCATCCACAACCTCGTCGTCGTGAGCGCCGCTGGCGTTCTCTCGGGTCACACCAAGACGCTCGGCCTTGGGCAGCTCTGCATCCACAGCGTCCGAAACAAGTGTGGCAAAGTGTCCAGTCACCTTGCGCAGGATCTTGATGAACATGGCAAGGAGCTGAGACGAAGGCAGCGAGAGCTCTTGTGAAACAGCGTCAATGTCCTTGTGTTGCAGACCAATGGCAAGGAGGATGCACTGCTGCACGCCCGTCAACTTGATGTCAGACTTGAGGCGACCGGTGAAGTAGAGGTTGGCGATGATCGGGATCAGGTCCAGAACAACGTGGTAGTCGAGCATGTTGTTGGCATACGACTCTAGGCGCTTCAGATCGAAGGGAGTCAGAACTCGGTCGAGCTCAATCTTGGCCAGAGGCTGAATCTCGGTCGAATCCAACTGAGCGCCAGCATTGGCGGACTCATCGATGCTCAGGGCAGAGATGGCAGGGAATGAGCCGAACTGGTAAGAAAGCAGCGACAAGAATCGCTTGTGGAAATCCCGAGAGAAGGCACCGAGCCAGCTGCGATCGTCGCTGTTCTCGAGCGGCCTTAGCATGACGCAGGTGTGCTCGCCAGTGAGGTCGTTGGCTGTTTGTCGCAGATAAACCGGCGAGAAGGAGGCTCGCTTCCAGAACTTGTGCAGAGGAGGTGTCAAGCCGTAGCTAACACCTACGTAGTCCAGACGTTCCGGCTTCTTCTCGGCGAGTTTAGAAAACAGAGGAGGCATCTTGTTGATGTCCCGTACTTTGATATCATCATCAAGCAGATTAGCGTTAGCCAGCTCCGCATCGGTGACCCGAGTCATCGTATCTGCCATAGCTTGGTCCTCATCCTCAGACAGATTGGCAAATCGGCCTTCGTAGTAGTCGACGAGCAGCTCCAGCGCCTTGGTACCGTAACCCATGGAGACGTACTCGGGGTTTGTGGCAATTCGAACAACTCGAGCACCAGACAAAGACGCAAAGTCTTCGTCCTGGAACTGCTGGCTCACCAGCCAGGGAATCAGGTCACCATGCGGTCGCTGACCTCGACTCAGACTGTTGAGGACGCTCTGTCTGCTAATCTTTCCTTCAAGAGATACCTGGATCACGCACAGCGGCTCCGGCAACCTTGTGCTGTCCTCGGCAACAGGCGGTACCAGAACGAACAACTCGTGGGCGGGCGCATCACTCATGAGTTGGAGATCATCTGGCGAGTTCTTGTAGTGGCTGGCGACGTACAGCGCAACCATCTGCTGCAGGAACTTCTCGGACACTGGGTGGAAAGAAAAGAGGGTATCTCGGTTGACGTTTAGGAGTTGGCATTGTGTGGGATCCGGGCATCCGTTGATGCTTGACTTTGACTTGGGAAGAGTGGCATCGAGGCAGAGCAAGGTGTTCAGCCACTTTTCGACTGAATCTCCCTGAGCGTATCGAATGGGCTCGGAAAGGGTGATTTCGCGCAGCTTTCGGCCAGACTGGAACACCTCAGACTTTGAGGCCTTGCCAGTTGATCGATCCGCGATCTCGGTACCTTCGCCAGCGGCGGAAGCGGAGCGCGACTGCTCCCGCAATTGCTTAATCAGCTTGAGAGAAAGAGATCGACCCGTGCCTTCGTAACCGTTGATAGTGGAGGCCATGAACACCAGGTAGGGGCCCATCAGCTTTCGTACAAGCGGCAAGGGAATAGCCGCTGCCTCATCAATCACCACCAGCTCGGCCTGTCCTAGCACATGGGCATCCTGAGGTCGAATATACTGAATCGTCTGTCGATGTTGTCGGTGGATGTTGACTCGAACAATGGCCTTGTTGAAGTCGGGGTTGGTGCTCTGAATGATGGAATAATCGGCATGATCGGCGTATCCCAAGGCATCGAAGCCCTTGAAGACAAACTCGAACAGCGTCTTCAAGTTTTCGGGCGACGGCGAAGTGATGAAGATGTTGCTGTACCCGTATGCAACGGCGGCTGCGACAGCGACACCCATCGCGGCAGACTTTCCTCGTCCTCGCGCAGCAGTCAGAGTGACTGTGCTTCGGAGAGTCTTCTCGGCGATCGCATCGGTGAAGGTGAGGAGCGCCTTGGCTTGGTCGACCGTCTTGGCGAGGGAGATTAGAGATCCCACAGGTTGTCGGTCCTCATGCTGCCCCTTCACTGCCTCAAGCTCAAGCTGCGATTCCGACTTGGGCTGGTCCAGATCAGGTGGAGGCAGGCGTTTCACGCCCTTGCCACCAGAAATGGGCAAAACGTTCATCTCGTCGTCGATAACCAGACAGGAGTCGCAGCTGCCGAGGGACAGGATAAACCGTTCGTTGAATCGCGCAACCACATCGTCATGCGCCTCGGTTCGGTATCGCGAGTGGACATCCATGGACAAGCTGTAAAGCTGCTTCAGACTGTTCATGCCCTTGAGTAAAAGAACCACCAGGCCACCGCCTTCAACCGTCTCGATCGTTCGCGCAAGGATGTTGGGTGTGACAGCCTCAAAATCCTGCAGAATACACAGGCCGAACGTCTGACCCAGGATCTTGTCGGTCTCCTTGTAGTATGTGTATCGGATATTGTGTAGCGACACAAACAGCTCGAAAGGATCCTCGGTGTTGGCTTCGCGGATGCCTCGCTTGATCTCCTTCTTGATCTTTTGCTCGCGCTTCTTCCGGTGACTGCGACCTCTGGGTTAGCTGCGTCGTAGTATGGACAGGAAGGGAACAGACTCACCTGGTGAAGCCCAGGAGCTTGTTCTTGTAAGCCCACAAGACAGACTTGTTCTGCTTAATGTCCATGCTGGACATGAGGTAGTGCAAGTTGACAATCACATCCTTGGACCTATCTCCCACCACCACGAAGAAGCTTCTCTTCTTTTCCTGCAATCCATTTCGGATGAGCGCTGGGATGCGCTGGTCCCTAATTAGATCATGTTAGCTTCAGACACGAAATGAAAGATTAGTGGTACAACATACACAGCTTTGCGCGTTGTCATGTTTGCAGGATTTTCCACAGGCCAATCGCTTTGAAAGTACGCGGTCGCAAATGCGATCTCGTCTCGGAGGTGGGGACCCAGTTCAAAAATCCAAAATTTTGGCGGTCGGAGAGTTCTGCCGGGCGGTGGGCGACGGTGAGCGACTCAAAGTGGGGGTCACGCCAAGCAATCAACTTCACCGAAGTCTTTATCGTTCGCTCACCTCGGTGAAGAACTCGAGGTAAGTTGTCTTGCTGTTGGGCTCGGCAGAATTGATGAGATAAAGCATTTTCAATATGCCTCGATACACCTGCTCAAGGGGGTGATGCTCGATACTACCACTTGTCATTCAATGAGTCAAGAGGAGGCATTGGTCCAGAACAAGGTTGGTTAAGGCATGAAGAAAGCGTTGAACATATCGCAATGCATTCTTCTGTATTCAAATGCATATGGTTGGCTTTGACTGAAGCCTTGATCCAGGATCGTATACCTAATGGAGGTATGTAAATGATATGAGCTCCTTGTGGTGCTCTTGTGAGCTATCTTTTATCATCTCTGTGCGACGTGATGTTATCAATGGCAGAGCTTCATTGAGCAAACATGTAAACTCACGTGGTGGACATGGCACGTAATACAAGATTGGAATAATGCCAAAAAATGAATTTTACAGCTAGTTATACATAAAGGGCATGCCTGTGAGTCTGGGATCACTGTAGGATTACAGCTCGGCTCAATTGCGAATGATGATTGTTACCTGCGCGAGTCTATAGAAAGATGAAAAGCCTCAGAGCGCAATGCCACAGTTCAAAGTTGACAATCGTCACCATGCCCAGACACCAGGAATGAATATGCCCTTTGAAAGCCCCGTGTGCGAGAGTAACGAGAAACAGCGGCCGAACGGGGGTGATTATGTACACGTGTCTAAGTCCGATCCAGCTTGCGGCGCAGGACTCGCGTCCGCTTCATGAGCTTCTTGTACTTCTTCTTCTTCATCCTCAGCTTTCGTTGTCGCTTGACGCTGATGGCGTGCATGTTGTCGCGGCGGCCCTGGGCTTCGTCGAACTTGATCTGGCGGAGGGCGAGTCGCTCCAGGAAGCTTCGCGGCTGGGCATCCTGCATGATCCGGGGGCTGTGAGCCATGATTCGGATCTGGCCATCGGGATCGGTGGATTCCTCGATGGTGAAGAGGGCCTTGTAGACGCGATGTTGGGGGGTCTCGTCCGCAACCTCGGCTTCGGCAACAGCGCCATCGGCCTCAGCAGCAGCCTGCGGTTGGGGCAGCGGCGGGGGTCGGAAAGGCAGAAACTCGCCCGACATGGTGTCGATCTGAAGGTACATGCTCGACTCGGTGCCGTCCGGGTTCTTGATATCAACCCTTTGCATCGCCTCCTGACCCTCCTGCTGTCCGCCAATGGTCATCTGGGCCATGGGGCCTTCCAACTGGTCGATAGTATCGTTGAGGGTGGACATGGTGTCGGACATCTTGTTGCTCCTGGTTCGAGGGGCGAAGATAGAGGCAAAGTGCTCGTCGGATACGGATCGCGGCATTGTTTGAGTAACGGAAATTGGTCTATGCAGCGAGAAGAAACTTGAAAGACCGAGAGCTGAACCAAAGTCAGTAAGTTTGACCTCGAGATCACGACTTGAATGGTTTCCCTACCTTCTTGTGACATGTGGTGCGTGTTGGGAACGCTGGGCAACTTCTTCATGGAAGCCGCCCGTTCAGAAGCATCCTTGTTGCTCTTGCGTTTCCGCTTCTCACTGCCAGCCTTGCCATCGCCGCGCGCCGAGGTCGAGGAAGCGGGCACCGACTGCCCAGCAGCAATTTCGCTGGATCCGTTATCGGATCTCGAGGGCTTCGAGGAGGAGCATCGTCGCTGGTGGCTGCGAACAAAGACGGGGGTGGTCTTTGGGGCTGCGGAGGCGAGGGAAGAGACGATGCCGGTCTGGGGAGCGGAGGAGATGGCGGAGGAGACGACACGCCGCACCGAAGAGGGCAACATCTTGGTTACCAGGCGCGGAGAGTGCGCAGAGTGCGGAGAGGGAGGAGAGGGGGGGTTTTGGAGGTCAGGATGAATCCTGATGATGTTCGGTTCGATCAAACCAAAACCCGGATTTGGCCGCTCGGGAAAAGGCTGCGCTGCGATGGACCGGGGCGTGGCGCTAACTGTTTGTGGCCTAAGGCAGCGATAACGGCATCTCTGGCCAAGCTTGCTATCACTCTAACCGCTGCAGCTGGATTGATCATGAGGCTTCTTCTCCGCAGTTGAAGCAAGGCAACAAGTGACTCAAAAAGGCGGAGAATGGCTCTTTGACCCATTTGCGCATGATTTTATAGATTCTGTCGCCGCCATCGCTGGACATATCATGAGTGGATAGCACCATCAAGCTCAGAGTAGCGGCTCATCCCGTGCTCGTAAGATAAGTCGGACGAGGTTATGGCATCCAACAAAGAGGTTTTGAATTGCTAGTGTACAAAGATGGGATGTCTATCAGAAATATGATCTGTGTCTTTAATTCTTCGCTCTTCTCTTATCCTTTAACCCCATGAATGTCGAAAACAAACGCGCTTCTCTCCGTGATAGTAGAGAGCTCAACGCAAACATAACACACCTCTATGTCTATGTCTCGAAATGAACAGCAAAATGCTTGCAGATAACCAAACGCTCCCAATTACTGGGTGTTGACCCAGCTCAGATACGAGTTCCAGCCAATGGAAATGATGTTGGCGAACAAGACACGGTGATGCAGGGGGATAAAGGAGAAGTTGATCATCTGGACAAAAGGCCAGACCATCCAGTTGGTCTGCAGCGCAGGCCACCAGGTCCTGTCGACGCGCTCCTTGGGACTCTTGCCCTCCATTATGGCCATGCTGCTGAGGAAGACGCCGATCATGACGGGCGCAAAGAGAAGTTGGTCGCAGGCAACGCGAGCAACTGTCTCAAGTCGCCTGTTCCTCACATTGACGTTGCGAGCGAGGAATCCGAACCATGTTGTGGCCACGGGGCCAAAGACACCTGTCAAGAGTCAATCGATGATCGAGGCTGGAGAAAGGGGTCAGGAAAAGACTCACATCCGCCGTAGAGGGCCATGCGACCCGTTCGAATCAAGTCATGCTTCTCCAATCCCTTCTTCTCGACGAGCTGCTGAGCTGTGATATCGCCGGTAGCAAAGAGCACCGCAGTGGTGACACTCTGGGTGAGCAGCGGGCGAGCAGCCAACCTGAGATTGTACCTGAGATCTGGGGTCAGCACGGACGCCACGGCAATTGAAACTTGTACCTGAATCTGAAGCTTTCTAGAAACCTACCAACGAAGAAAGGAAGCCATTGCGACGTTTAGGTTACAGCGGATCTGGTAGTGGGAACAATCTGGGTTGGATCTGGGCCAAAGTCTAAAATTCACTCAAAGCCTGCTTCCGGACTTAAAGAGAGAAGTTTCCCCAACCGCGAAAATTGGGAAATGCTCGTCAAGCCACAAAGTTGGTCGAGAGACGCGTCTTGGCCCGACTGCAGGGAGTCAGAGCGGGAAATACTCCAAGTCGCGGAGCAAGGAAAATAGGGTTAAAAAGGCACTGGAGAGAAGAGAGAGGGGGGGCTTCTCTATTTGCAATTGATGGAAAAAGAGACGTTATTGGTAGGGTGGAAAAGAACGATTCAGGTGTTGATGCGGCAAAGCAAAAAGCAGAACATGACGTAAGGTAGCGAGGGCGATCGATAGGAATTGACTCGCCTTGATCTTTTTCGTGTTCCACTGACAATGACGATCCTCCTAAATAGGACGGCCCGGTTTGGTGCACCCCGACGTCTGATTGTGAAATGGCGTCTGCTAGTTTTATCTATCAGGGGAAGATTGTGACCTTGGTGCATGATATTCTCGATGGAATGACAGGTATTGCGGAGCTACTCCAGGCAGTCAGCATCAGTCTAACCCAACTGCATATGTATGTAGATAATCTCAGGAGGGACACCGGAGCTTCGGCGTGCTCCTAAACTCCGTCTTGTATTTTACTATCAGATCAAACCCAAGTAAGCTATTTGAAGTTGGATCGTTTTTCTATCTGACTTCGTGCAAGATCCCTTAATCAAGCTTAAATCTCTCCTAGGGCCCTGCCAACGAGGACCCTTGATTTACCCCACGCGTATTCGGGCCAATCTCTCACCGAGCATCCAGTGTCACTTCTCGTCTTTCCAACTCATCAAGGAGAATGAGCGACTTCATAAAGAATCCAGTGAATTGACATTCATCTCATCGATGCCGCCTTTTTGACATCCTGTCAATTCATCGTGCTACTTCTACTGATCAACTTGAGATGCTCATTCGTACAGCTGCTATCTTCCCCTCCTCCATGGGTCAGGCCACCCATGATGTTTAACCGTCTTCACTTACAAGGGTCTGATCACAAACAAACCCACCAGACACCATGTCGCGCAATATTCCCATCTTCAACCTCTATCAGTTGACGTCTTTATCTCTTGTTTGAGCATCTAACTCAAAACTCTCACAATGCCCCACGATGCCCCCTCTGAAGCCGGCTCAGCGGCTCAACACCAACCGCCCCCCTCTCACAAGACACTCCGCCTCATCACCATCGCCTCATTTCTTCCTGCTTTCCCTCTCTGCCTCGTCCACGGCGTTCTTTCCCATAACCCTGTTCCCGCTGTCGGTCTTGTTCCTTTGGCCTTCTCCGCAAGCGGCAGCGTGTTTCTCCTCCACCCGCAGACTGACCAAGATGGACGCCCACACAGATTGTCGAATCCTGTGTTGGTCTTTGTCTGCGATGTTGTCCTTGCTGCGGCCTTCATGGTTGCCTTAGTCTTCACTTGGATCGCAAAGGGTAGTTCGGCCTCACTGAGCATGCTGGCTGCTTATGCAACCATTCCGCTTCTTATCAATTTGTATGTTATCCCCATGCTTCTGGGAGGTCTGCTCTTGTGCAAATACTAACAGTGCAATCGTAGCCTTGTACACCTTCTCTTAGCTGTACAGGCTATCTACACTGGTCTCGCCATCCATAGCCTCGTTCAGTGGCTCGCTTGGCGTACCCTCCCGCCCGACTGCCCTCATTGCGATCACCGTCTCCGACCAGACTTCCCCGAGTTACCCTGGGTGCAGCGTCTGCACCAACGAAGACGTGGGGACTATACAAGTCTCTTTGTGGACGACGAACAGCGGTATCGTGATAACGAAGATGATGATGTCGTGGACCATGGCGTGGAGCAGGCCGAAATTGCACATGCTGTGCAGCCCGAGGCCGTTGAAGTGAGGAGGAAGAATAGCCGCAAGAGCAAGACCGCCACTCCGCCGTCGAGAGAGGAGCCTACTTCACCGTGGAGCTCTTGATTTGCAACTGTCAACCCTAGAGGAAATGAAGGTTATCATTCCATGATGACCCTTACTGAAACGACTATACCCCTTGTGCGATGCTGTTATCTAAATTGCACCCTCGTTTATTTTTCTTTCATTAGCGGAGGATGGGATTTTTCCTAGCGCATGAAACTCATGAAATCAGGCTCATTATGTATGCAGTCGTTGGCTTTCATCTGCTAAATATACATGTTTTCATGTCTTAAAGTCTTTTTCGTTTGCAATGCCCACTTCAACTCAGTCATGTACACGGGCAAAATGCTACATTGGATGGTATCTTGTAATAAAGGAAACGCAATTCGACATTATATATCAACCTTAGAAGTGCTCCTTCCAGAAACGGAACTCGACGTCCTTAACCGTAGCGGCCTTGCAAGCTGTCTTGATATCACGAGCTAGGTATTTGGTTAGCCAAGTTTGTAAAGATACTTCAAAAGCGAATAAACATACCTGCCACTGAAGGACCGCAAAAGTACACTCCAACCGTTGTTCGCATATGGGCCTCCAGGCCGTTGAGATATGTCCGGTCCAAGATACCATTACGCATGGTAGTGAGGAGCCGCTTGAAGTCTGGTCGGCCAAAGTTGGTGCGCGATTGCAGCTCCGTCAAGGGATCCATCTCAGTGCCGACACTGTTGAGCACAATGTTCTGCGCCGTATCAATATCGAGCTTCTGGGTAAGGTAGGTGTGAATCTTGAGGAATTCAACACCGTTGCTTCCGGGGATGCTGGCAGCTTCGGTGGACTGCGCCTCGAGCGAGGACAACAACGTCTGGAACCACTCGAACGAGCCCGTGTCTCTGCATACCCAGATGAACTCGACACGTCGAAGACGGCGGGGAGGGTTGGGTGAGTTACGAAGGTGCCAGATGTTCTTAAGAATGGACGCCCAGGGAGTGACGCCGATTCCAGTACCGATCAGCACAGCGATCTCATTCTCAAAGACGTCTTCGGCGGGGGCTCCATAAGGACCGTCGATTCGGAGGGCAGGCATCTGATCACCGTTCTGAAGGGCAACCTCATACATGCCCAGGGGATCAACGTCGTCGTAAAGCTTGGCCTGGGCGGCACCAGCGCCTAGAGCGTCACCAAGCTCGCGAGTAAAGTCACCGACCTGTCGCACATGTATCGAGACATAGGGATCGTAGGGACATGAAGTGATGGTGAAAGGATGCCACTGGTACTTGGAGAGCGAAGGAACTTGGATGAAGAGCCACTGGCCGGCCTTGTACTTGAAAGACGGCTTGTTGAACTGGATCTCGACCACGTCGTATGGATGGCGGACCACTCGGGTGATCTTGGTCGCACGACGAGCGCGGACCTCACGCCAAAGACGCTCGATGAGATAGAAACCGCCGGTCCAAAGCTCCCAGCGCCATCCCAGGTATCCAATGCAGTGCTCCCAGAACTGATCACCTGCAAAGGGGGAGATGGCTTCAGGAGTATCGCGGACGAAGCAACCAACGGTGTGAGTGTAGAGCCCGAGGAGGAAGGGGATGAAGAGGTGATGAGTGTACCAGAATGTCTCAAACGACTGTTGGCGAATCCTAGCGTGGGCAGTTGTGTACATGAGCAGCATGCAGAGCAACATGACATGGCCGGTGATACCACCAGCCTGGACGTAGTGGATCTGAACAGCCGTGACAGGTCGAATCTGAGTCTTCTCGACGTTGTAAAAGTTGACGTAGTGGGCGCCTGTATGAAGGCAGGTAAAGAAGAGGATGGCGTAGGCGATCTGGCGATGCATCCAGAGGTTCTCATCGAGTGGCAGAAAGCGGACCTTGGGTCGAACCCAGCGCATGATGGTACGGCATACGGGCAAGAGGATGAGCATGCAGTCGACACTCAGAACAAGACCGGCGCCTCGAGAGATCCAGACGGAGAACTTGAGGGTATTTAGACCTGCCAGGCGGGCATCTGCGTACTGCTTCCACCTAGGATAACATTAGTGAGATCCAAGCATAAGGCGCCCAAAGATCAGCGTACCAGCCATAGGCAAAGATGCCCCAATGAAAGGCCCAGAAGATAAAATGGTACAGCAGTTTAGAAGGGGTGAACTGCTTCCGTATTAATTCGCCGTAACCGATCGATGCTGCCATTGTTGCGGTTGGTGTTGGGTGTTGAAATTAGTATAAGAGTTTCCAAGAGTCAAAGTCGGCCGGCGACAAGACGAAGAGTTGCCAGTGAGGCAGAGATGCCGTTGGTCTGGCGCCCCAAAACACTTTTTCGGTAGATTTCTTTCTGTCTTGGAGCTATAAGGTTGTTGTTCAAGTAGGCGAATCCCAGTTACACCCGATCTCTCCGCGATGAGAAGAACGAGGCCAATCAAATATGAATATTCACAGATTGAATGAATGTCGAACTGATCCAGCAGCGAAATGAAGCGAAAGCGAAAGCGATGGCTGAGTGGTTGTTGGAGTAAGGATACCGTGGAGAGGCGAGGGACCAGAGATAAGAACAAACCCAGGTTATGTGTGGAATGTCGAGTTGATAAATCAGGTCCAAGATGTCGAACAAAACGAGACGCGATCCAAGATCTAGTGCGACTCTGGCTCTTCGATCGCTTTGCTTTCAATCACTGGCGTCGCATGAGACCAGTAGAGTGTGTCTCCAGGAGGTATCGAGTTGCCAGATCAGGACCGGAAAAGGCGCATGCCGAGATATGCTCAACACAGTCGAAGAGAGCTGAAACGTCACAGATGGGACAGTATTCAACTCGTAGCGGGTTTCGGGGCTCAGTTGAGACGACGGACGTGAGAGGCGCTTCGACGATGGGTGTTTCGCGGGGGCGGGGAGGTTGACGCAGGGGTCCTTGGACTGGAGTAAGGAGGTTGGTTAGACAATAAGGTAAGGTAGAGGAGGATCGCAATTGAAAGAATCATGAAAAGGGAAGAAAACCGGGGACCGACTGCTTTTGATTTTCTCCCAGCGCAAAAGCCATCACTTCACAATCCAACAGCCCATGCCATCCCATCATGGGAGCAGAGTCGATAAATGGTTGCATATCGTGGGCGCCTATTAGAGCCTTGGGCATTGCGGTTCTGCCGTCTCTGACTGGCCGATTAAATTTGGAACACTCGGCTTAAAGCCACACGAGGGCTCTGGAGCCAGTCAACGGCCTTCAAGACCATCCGGGGGGGGCCTGAAGCCCTGGAGAGGCTTCCGGGCCACCACTATGATTGCTCTGGGCTCTTGCTCCGGGCGCTTAGAGACGAGAGTCGCAGCCAACCGCATGCCTCGTCTCGGATGCCCAACCTCTCCGGATGGGCCCTTGTCACCCCTGCTCCCGCTGCTATCCATAAAATAGGGCTTGGCAAGATGCACTGTGACGGCGCTAGTTGGTGCTACAGCCATCGGCTGTGCGTCTGTCCCGTTGCGCTAATCGATTCAGAGGCAACATGTTGTTGGCTCGGCCAGCATCTGCGAGTCTGTTTCCGCGCAAAGAGCCCTTGGAGAGGCCAGTGTTACCGGCCCCTTGGTACGGGACGAGGTTGAATGCCTCTAAAAGTCCAAATGATCACCTAGAGTCGCAGCGTGATTATTCCCGCTGTGTTGGTTGCCGTCTGTCAGCCCAGCACCTGTTGTGTGGTATGAACCAACGCGGCGGCAACTCATCACAGCCAGGTAATTTGACGCATCAATCTTAAGAAACCCGATGAGTAGCGATTGGTAGACGATCGAACGACTGTCATCCCACCAAGACCTATACCCGTGCTGCACATCTCTTGTCCTAAACTACGTGCTAGTAGTTGTGTGCCAGGCCATGGTCTCTTGTCATTGTCACAGAGAGCTGGACGATCCAATTGGCATCAGACCGCTCCATCCGCACGGAGCCGGGCGTCTCAACCTCGTTTCGACTCTTACTCAACCTCTTAAAGTCCCGTGTTAGCGAGATGGACAAGCACATGTCTTTCACGAACCTTTGCCTTCATAATTGCTGTCTGCATTTCGACACCGGGTCAGAGATCAACGTACGACCTCTTCTCAATTCGGGATCTCCCTCAGATAGGGATGTAAGATTCTACCATTCTCCTCCCTTTCGTAGATCGCCAGGTAATTCAGCATTAGTATTCTGTCATACACCATTACGCTACGCGACAGTGACCGCCGCTCAGTCGGTGCCGGGGCCCTCCGCTTCGGAGGAGTGGGGCCGGCTCAACGGATAATGACGGTCAGGAAACCGGAAGTTATAAAGCATTGGTGTTGATGACACCGCTGATGATCATGTTTCTATCTTATTATATATAATGTGTTATTTCAGGTTGATTGATTTTTAATGGAGTAAACTGATTTACTAGAAACTAAAAGCAATACGCACTGACGCTACCGCTAAAGAATATCTACTACGTAGTATATCTGTTCACCGTGCCTCGTTTCGAGCCAGAAACCTGCTTGACTCTTACCCACAAAACTCAGTATAGCCACTGTCGCACAAGAAACACATCAATTCCTTGACTGGCAAGACTGGGCAGACGTCGACGATCTCGATGCCCCGCCGCTTGCAATCCGCTTGCAATCAAGCTTGTTTTCTCACCCCCGCTGACGCGTTGGTGGTGCCCATCAACCTGGACCATCCTGGTTCCTTTTACCTCTAAAGCCGATTAAAAACCAGTCTTCCTGGACGCAAAGGACGCAAATTCCCGAGATACATTGGATTGACCGTTGAACTGTACCTGAGCTAGCTGAATCGGCGAGGTTGACGGTGACTTAGACCTGTGATCAGCCTTGCCGCTAACTTATCCAACAATTCCGCAGTCCGTGTGGTGGTTAGCTTCGTAACCTGAACCATCCATAAATAAGAAGCACCGCATCATCAAAGCAGTCAAGCTGCCGCCCATTCTGCAGACCAAGAAATGCTTCGCCAAACTTCAGTGCCAACCAATGCTTAACTGTACGCAACCAGGACTTGTTTGTTTATCTGAGCATAATAGCAGCGCCAAGCAGGAACACGCGGCACGTGCCATGCCACTCACTAACTTATGACGTAGGGCCTCAATCTTTCCTACCTGCCATCTCGTAACAGCTTGAGCTTTGACAGCTGTTCATATTCATAATCCTCGATCTTTCAAACTCTTCATTCTCTTCCAGGTTTCTCTAAAGAAATTGGAGGTTTTCTTTTCACGTCAGTCCCGTGACTCAATTCGTCATTACGTGGTCGGCCATCTGCAAGAGTGACTCGTCATGTCTGGAAAAGACGACGCCGAGGAACACCGCCGCTACAAAGCTCCATATAGCGCCAATAACCCCATTCCCACAATATCAAAATACCGAGAAGAGCGAGAGGCACGACAAGATGAAGCTGCAAACAAGACTGATGGATCGCCAGAGGCAGCGAGTGGCGACTACAAGCTTCATCAAAAGTCGAGAGAGGATCACGACGACCACACAGAATCTGACAAGAATAAGAAAGACGACGGTGAAAAGAACCAAGATGAGGAATCTGAAGGCATGAAAGACACTTCTCAGACTGCGGAGGCGTCTTCAGATCCCAAAAAGAGGAGAAAAAATCTCAAGAAGAACAATAAAGAGAGGGCAGATCGAGAAGTCACAGACCCAATCACCCACCTCCCCGTGACTATACATGACTTTACCGATGAAGCTCTCAAGGACGTCGACGTCAACGAGCCACCGTTTGGCACTACACAGCGAACAGCGACAGGCCTTGAAGGCAAAAACAAGTCTGATGACCAGCTCAAACAGGAGCACCATGAGGTTCAACAAAGCCATGATGCCATGGGAGAACTGTTCCCACCGCCAGACTTTGACGCTCTTCGAATTGAGCTCGCAAACATCAGCAAGCGCGGCGTCACCTTTGGGCTCGCTGGCGTCGCAACTGTCATCGTCAGTGCGTTTACGCTGGAGCGGCTCCTGACAAAAGGTATACTACCTGACGAAAAGGGGAGATCAATCTTCGTGGGCGGCACCGTTTGCATTGTGCTGGCTGCGGCAACCGTTGGAGCTGTCTGGTTCCTGATTGTTTTTGTTCGCGAATGGATGGGCAACAAGATCAGCAACATTTTCCAAGACGAAGTCTGGGACGCCCACCGCCGGGGGATCGTCAAGGCATCCGAACAGAACGATACCGAAACGACGGTGTGGCTCAACTCTCTCCTCGGTTCTGTCTGGCCTCTAATCAACCCCGACCTCTTCGCCAGTCTTGCAGACACTCTGGAGGATGTCATGCAGGCTTCCATTCCCAAGCTCATCCGCATGGTCAGCGTGGAAGACATCGGCCAAGGCAGCGAGTCGCTGCGTATTCTTGGCGTCCGATGGCTTCCTACCGGTGCTGCGGCTAGAGCGGTGGGCGAGGATGGGGAACTCATGTCTGCAGAGGACAGTGAGAATGATACTGACCAGAAAGATGGTGAAAGTGATACCAACGAGTCTATTCAGGACGGGATGGAGGCCGAGGAGGGTGATTTCATTAATCTTGAGATCGCCTTTGCTTACCGGACTCGATCCAGCTCCAAATCTCTCAGGGAGCGCACCAAGAATATGCACCTGTTCCTCGCCTTCTATATCCCCGGCAATATCAAAATTCCAGTCTGGGTCGACCTCCAGGGTATGATCGGCACCTTGCGGATGCGTCTCCAACTTACTCCAGATCCGCCATTCTTCGCTCTCTGTACGCTCACCTTCCTTGGACAACCCAAGGTGAACCTGAGCTGTGTACCTCTAAGCAAACATGCACTCAACATCATGGACGTTCCATTCATCAGCAACTTTGTCCAGTCCGCCGTTGACGCCGCTATGGCTGAGTACGTCGCACCCAAGAGCTTGACCCTCGACCTCAAAGATATGCTTGCCGGTGACGATTTCAAAAAGGACACCAACGCCGTGGGTGTGCTCGTCATTAATATCAAGCGCGGATATGAGTTCAAGATGGGCGACTCCGGGATTCCGCTTGTTAAGGACGGCAGCTCAGATGCCTATGTTTCCGTCGGCTGGGCCAAGTTTGGCAAGGTCCTTTTCACTACACGTGTGCTCGAGAATGAGATGGAACCTCATTGGGATGAGACTTTCTTTATGCTGGTCACACCGCAGGAGCTCAACATTGACGAGAGACTGCGAGTCCAGCTTTGGGATTCTGACAGATTCACTGCAGATGATGATCTGGGACGAATCGAGGTAGGCATCAAAGAGTTGATGAGGGGCGAAGAATCCAACGGGCGCATGTCTACTCGACAAGATGGCTTCAGGGCTCTTAAATCGGGTGATGATATGCCTGGCAAACTTGAATGGAGCGTCGGCTACTACTCAAAGACCAGAATGCAAAAGTGTCAATTCGAGCAGCAGTCCCACGACCCGGAAATCCGCACTCTTGATCAGCTCAAGGAAAAGGTTGATAAGTCGTGCGAGCACAAGCTCCGCGAGACCATGTTTAAGGAGGGCCAAAAGAAGGAGGACATCAGCGAACTCGAACAGCAGAAATCTCAAGAGCTAAAGGCAGAGCAGGATGCTATGATTATTTCAGCGCCGCCTCCCGAAGGTTTTCCCAGTGGCCTCTTTAGTATTCAGATCCACAACATCACAGGTCTTGACCTGGAGCGCCTCAACAAGCGGCAGGCTGCGAACGATGCCGAGGCAACCGATGAGGAGGATACCGGCGAGAGTCTGCCAAGTGCGTATTGCACAATTATTCTGAACCATCGCAAGACATTCAAGACCAGGACGAAACCTCAGAACGCCAAACCCTTTTATAACGCCGGATGTGAGCGTTTCGTGCGCGACTGGCGTGATGCTGAGGTGTTTGTCACTGTGCGTGATGCGCGGTTGAAGGAGGACGACCCCTTAATCGGTATTGTCCACCTTCCACTCGCGGACATCTTCCATGAACGCTCCCAGGTCATGGGCTTCTGGCCCTTGACAGGTGGTATCGGCCACGGACGCGTTCGCCTCTCCATGGTCTGGCGTAGCGTCCAGCTCCAAGCACCTCAGAACCTTTTGGGCTGGCAGTACGGAACTGTGGAGGTTAAGCCTACAGTAACGGTCGAAGGCTGCCCCGATAATCTGCGATCCGCAGGGCTCAAGTTCCGAACCAGCATCAGCACAGCAAAGATGTACACTCAAGATGGAGACGGCCAGGGTACGGCAAAGTGGAAGTCAAAACGAGGCAAATCTCTTGCTCTTGCTGTGCAATCGAGGTACAGCACCTGCTTGTCCATTGCCTTCCGTGAGAGGGGCGTCTTTGGCAAAGATACCGCCGCGTTTGCTGTCCTGTGGCTCAAGGATCTTGTGGACGAGGAAGAAACAGACCTGGAGCTGACAGTGTGGAAGGGCGACATCGCTCGTGCCACTGCTTGCTGTTTGGAGGATTGCGGCGAGAAGCTTGGTACCATCAAGCTCAAGGTGACGTTCTGGGCTGGTTTGGTAAGACTCTCTTGCTAATTTTACCTCAAATGTTGTAACAACGAAACGATTCGAAAATACTAATATTGCCATAGGGACCCGCCCATTCTGGTTGGACGAGCCGCGATGAGCACCTTCGCAACGTGGTCGAAGTTATCGAGACAGCTCAGGACAACCTTGAGACAGGAAAGATGGAGAAGGAGGCCGGCATCCACAGCTCTGGCCCCAACTCGCCTACTTCTGCACGCCGTCGGGGCTCGATCAACGATGACTCTGACTCGAGCTCGAGCTCCTCGGACGATTCAGAAGCGGAGGACAACAAACGCAACGACGTCCCCGACGGCAGCGCCGCCGAGAAGCAAGGCCCCATAGATCAGATCCGGGACTATCGACACCAAAACAAGCGTCTACACCGACATCACCGGGGACTCATGCAGTGGAAGGTAAGCTCCGTTCCCTCCCCTGTATTTGTTTTATTTCATCTCGTGTTTCTGCTGCTCCCTCAAGCGGAGGGGGGCGTGCAGTGCAATGTTTTGCCATGCAAGAGACAACGTGAGACTGACATATGGGTCTAGATCCCGCGTACCGCAAAGTGGATCAAGCACAAGTTCGACCGCGTTGGGGATAAAGCTTCTAGCGTCCTTGACCACTCGTCCAAGCAGCCCGGGGTCGAGACCGAGGTCTAGATCAAGCCATCGGCCGGGAGAGGGGCTTGCCGAAGCAGACATGGGTGACAGGAACCAACACATTAGGCGTTGAAGGTGCTGTGTAACTGGACAGGGCTAAACACACAAGACAACTATGAATCTATCAGTTATACAAAGCAAAGCGAGGAGTGAAGGGGTAATTGGGATCAAGATGCTATTAAGGGCACCTTTAATAGTATTGAGATAGGCAAAATGTAAAAGGTATCATCCATCGTTGATCATTCCTACCGCGTCGTCATTAGACATGCCACTTTCGTTGTCCCCCTCCAAGTCAAACCATGTCATCACGATCTGGATCGTGCCTAGACGCTCTCTCTCCCCTCCAATCCCATGTACGCGGGCGACATAAAAGTTGCTTTTCCCATTTCCACAACCACAACCGACAGAAGGCGAACGAACCGTCTATAGTTTCTCCAAATATGCGAACAAGACAAGAACAAGAAAACAGTAAAAAGCAATGGCCTCCCAATAGTGCGTGTGTTATTGTGTAAAACCCCAGCCAGCCCCTGCTGTCCGCCCAAGGTTCGATCGTATGCTTGACTCCGCTAGCTTCTGCTCTCCACCGGGACCGCCCTTCCAACGCCAACCAATCGTTTAATGCATGCTTTTTGTGATCTTCTTGAGCCGAGAAGAAGAAAAGAAGAAGAAAAGTCCAATTTCAGAACCACGGATATCGGAGAGAGAGTAGATGTGGCGAGAATACCGAGTGGTAATTTTGGGTTGCTGGTGTAATCCTTACAAGCTCCTGGCATGAGCAGTCAGTGCCGGCTCCATTCGACGCGGGTCCAGGTCGTTCATCTGGGCCTACCGGCGTGGCGGCTGGTTCCCGCTCTTTAGCTTGTTGACATTCTCCTCTGTCAACGAGTCACCCGTCTGTCGTTCCTGGTATGAATTCCTCCTGTAACTCGATGGTCCGCCCGCAGCGCCGATGAGCTTGGTCTCCTGGAGCCTGTTGGACCATTCCGTCTCTCCTTCAGGCCACCTCGCCTGAGCCGCTAGCTCGCGCACAGTAGTGTCGAAGGGAGAGGGTTCGTTCTGCTGCCCGTTTGTCGTCAGGGGTCGAGGTGTAATGGGACTGTTGTTGCAGTCTTCCGATGTACGTCCCGCTGGCCCCATGTCGTTTTGGTCGATGCCAACGTGTGGAATGTCGGCATTGTCGCAATGCTCGCTCGTCTCTGAGCAGTCCGAGGCAGACGGGTCCGGCACCGTGGAAGTTTGACGCCGCAGGTGGCACCATCGCAGTAGCATCTTCTCCAATATCACGCTCCTTACAGGCTTGGCCAGATAGTCGTCCATACCAGCCCTAGTGCACTTCTCTCGATCGCCCTGAATTGCTGATGCTGTCATGGCCACAATTGGCACATCCTGAAGGAGCGGCTTGTAGGGAAGATGGTGTCTCAGGAGGTGGGTGCACTTATAGCCATCGACGATGGGCATCTGCACATCCATCAAAATGATATCTGGCTTAATGTTTTTGCCCAGTGAAACCCCCACGAGGTATTCCAAAGCTTCCTTTCCGTTCCAGGCAGCTGTAACTTGGAAACCAAGTCGACCAATTGTCTTGGTCGCAATCTTTTGATTGACAGGACTACAAACCGTTAGCACCCGGCGACTCAACTGCGGTCGTAAATGACTTACTTATCTTCAACCACCAAGATATGGATCTTGGCTCTTTCTGATGGAGGCAGTTCTTGATCGGGACTCGAAGATGATGATATGCCAAATCGTGCCTGGCGAGATCCGGACGAGCCTCTCTGTGTTCCATCAGATGCTGGAGGGGTACCGACGATTTGGTCGTATTCCGAACTGGTGCAGGACATGCTCAGTTCCGATTGAAGTCGATCGGGAATGGCACCTGCATTAGCAAGACTGGCGTCTACTGGGCCGCTTGGTTTGTTGAAGGGGATCCAGAAGGTCGCCCGAGTTCCCACACCAACATTGGGCTCCAGCGAGATGCGTCCATGCATTAAATCCAATAGGTTCTTGCAGATTGTCAAGCCTAGGCCTGTGCCGCCGAACCGCCGGGCCGTTGACGCGTCACCTTGGCTAAAGGGCTGAAACAGCTTCTTGCGGACGTCGTCTTGAATACCAATGCCTGTATCTTCAACCGTGAACCGCACTTCGATGGATTCGGCTGTCTCCTTCTCGGCTGCCACTGAAAAGCGGACATATCCTTGATTCGTGAACTTGATACTGTTGGTGAGAAGGTTGGTCAAAATCTGCCGCACGCGTCCTGGATCTCCAATAACAACAAGATCGTTCTCGATGCCATCGCCGATATCTGATCGGAAATCAAGATTCTTTCGTTCGACGGCAAACTGCAGCATCCTTCCTACCTCTTTGACAATGTGCGATAATGAGAACTGTACTTCTTCGATATCCAGTCTTCCTGACTCCACCTTGGAAAAGTCCAGGATATCGTTGATCACTGTGAGGAGAGACGTCGCCGAGCTCTGGATGTTTTCGACATATTCTTGCTGTTCATCGTCCAACTCCATGCCAGCGAGCAATTCGGCCATTCCCAAGACGCCCGTGATGGGAGTTCGAATTTCGTGCGACATGTTGGCGAGAAACTGACTCTTGAGGCGATTCGCTTCTTTGGCAGCTGCTTCGTTGGCGATAGCCTTCCGTTTCTCTCTGGACTGCTTCTCCAGGGCTTGCTCGCGGCGTTTGAGCTCGGTGACATCCATGATGACACCAATGACGCCCTCGATGTACGTGTCGTTTGTTCCATCACCTTCCTGTGTCTTTTTGCCTATCATGGGGAGGAAGCGAGTTCGGTACCAACGATCGTCTAATCAAGGTCAGCAAAGGCTCGATGGACGGTTCAGGACGAGTCCCAAATCTTACCAATTCCGTGTTCCTTAACATCTTCGGTGACCCTGCCGTCGAGGATGAGCTCTATGGGTTCGAGAAACTCTGGACGCTCACCGTCTGCAAGCTGAGCAGTCAGACGGTTAAACACCTTATACATGTCCTTTCCAACGAACCACCTCGTTCCATCATGGTTCTCCTCGTGGGTGCTGTTCCAAATCAAGGCGCCCTCGAGCATCGTTACCCGCCGGTTTGGATCGACGGTGAAAATCGTAACATGGGAATGTGCGATAACGCTGAGGAGCTGTTGTCTCGTTCGTTTGGCGGTCACTTTGGTTTGAATACTTTCATGTACATCGGTGCAGGTTCCTACAAGCATTTCTAGGTTAGTCATGTGTTCAAATGTCAGCAACGTCACACTCACCGAACCACTTCTCAACCGCGCCCGTCTCCTTATTGCGTTGGGGCAATGCTCGACCGAGAAACCAGCGCCAGTCACCATCCCTACTTCGGCATCGATACTCTGTCATGTAAGGGTCACCAGTTTCTAGCGAGTGTTGCCATCGTCTGATAGCTTCGGCCAGATCATCCGGATGGAACGCCTTTATCCAAGCATTGCCGAGACAATCTTCTCGAGCCAGCCCCGTATAGGTGTGGAATCGAGTATTCCAGAAATCAACCAGGCCATCCGGGGCAGCCGTCCAAACCAGCTGGGGCATCGTATCACAAATAAGCTTGAATCTTTCCTCGTCCCGCTTCTTGATCTGGGTGATCTCTTCGGTCATGACGGTAACATCACGGCCCGTAACAACACCAGCCAGAAATTCACTGGTTGAGTCGTCCCGAATTGCCTCCCCAAGCACATCGAAAACCATCTTCTTCTTGTTCTCGTCGTACATGCCGATGCGAACACCCACAAAGGGAGTCTCAGTCCTGAGCAAGGTGGAGATTGGGTGTTCTTTAACGTTCAGTCGGCGGGAGAAGTCTTCGGTATAGATATGCCAGTATTTGAGCAGGTCAAACCCGTTGACAGAAGTATCGAGTGGAGCGTCTTTTTGAAACAGTTTACGGGCAGCTTTATTGGGAAATGAAACACTTCCGTCCTTCCACATGGCGAGAATTGGCATTTGGGTGCTGTTCAATAAAGCGTCCTTCATAAGGAGCATCTTCTGTAAAAGCGAAGGAGTGCTGGAATGGGTCGCAACGGAGGGTGGTCCCATGGGAGGGAAAGGACTTGAAGACATAGTCACAGTGCCCGGGCTGTGGAAAGAAGGCGAGTTCGAGTCTCGACTGGACGCGACCGAAGAAGGGTTGGAGTGGGATATCGTCTTGCGGTCAGCAGCTTCGAGGATACTGGGTCTCGCAATGGATTTCTTGGTATTGGCGAGCGTTGAAGTCGGGGATTCGGTGCTGGTAAAGGTAAGTGTAAAGAAAGCTTGTCGATCTTCAAGCTCCCAGATCGTGATAATCATCTTGGCAAAGACCTGGTAGTCCGAATGCTTGGCTTTTGAGCGGTTGTCAAACGCAATCCTGCTCATACCTTTGCGGGTGATGACAACCTCGATAACGGCGTCCCTGGTTTGGCGAGCGGGCGGGCTCGGGCGGCGACTCTCAGGGGCGGGCATGGGCATTGTGCTCGTAGTCGGGGTCGCATCACCGCCTGACTGAGAATACTGGCGCGAGTCCTTTGCTGGAGCCCGCACACCCATCTCATCAACTAGAGTATCAAGAAAAGCCTCCCAGGTCGCCCACACAGGCTGTCCATCTTGCAGCATATCGATACCGACCTGGGAAAGGCTCTGACCCCGCAGATGATCAATGGTGGCAGATGCATCCTCCTCGTCCGAGTCGTCCGTGACGATGCTCAGCATTCGGCCCATTGCTTCGTTAGCTAGAACAACCGTTTTGAGGTTATTGAGAACAATGGTCGGGACTGGTAAGTACTGCATGGCGGAGAAGGCAAGCTGGCCTGGGGAAATAGCAGGCATGGTCAGGCGGAACGGGCTTTGTGAAAGCGATCGCGAACCATCACCGAGAGGGTCTCTAAGGAAGCGTCCCCCAGGTAGACGTGGGGTTCCATCTTGACGATTGGATTCGTTGATTAGATCAGCGGCAGCTCTTGGTCGCGCTGGACTGATAGTGGTGGGAGCGGGGACATGGACATGGTTGGGTTGAGACTCGGAGCGGCTCAAGGGGAATCCATTATCGTGAACAGCTGCGGCCGGCCTAAAAGCTCGAGATTGGCTGCTGGCACGAGGTTGTTCGGGGGGGCTCATGTCGGTTCAGGCCCGTCACAAGGCATCGAGAGCGATGGCCGTGTCAAGCGACGTCGGGGTTTGGTGATGAGCAACGGTTGGAATAGGTAGTAGTTTAGAATGGCAAAGAAGTTCGGAGTGTCGTCGAGAAAGAGGTCAAGGAGATGGCCAGTAGAGAGGCAATGTCTGACCTTTCCGGGATACGGACGGCCTCGATCTTGGATAGGGTCTAGGCGAGATGATGGCCGGCGAAGCTTGATTTACCAAGAATCGACAAGTGACCGACGCCAGGGAAATGGCATGGCGCAAAAGCGGATATGGCAGAGAGTCAGAGACGGCCGCGGCGAGGGTCTGACTAGCCCAGCTCTTCTGATTGCGGCGTCGTCGGGACTAGATGGATTAGAGTTTTGGAGTGTGTTGCCCAGGTGGTTCACTGATGATAGTCGTCCGAGAGGTCGTGAGATTGTATGGTCTGAACCTGCAAGGAAAAGAGAGGCACGATCGAAGCCGTGATACAGGTCGGAGGGACGGAGAGCTAGATGTGATAGAACAGGTAGGTAGCCCAGAGGGGAATACCCCAGAATTGAATGTGGAGGAACCGAATTTGCACGGTAGACGGTAGATGGGTTGACCCGGAGCGTCTCTCAGTTCCGACACGAGCAGCAAGGGCACAGAAAAATGCTTAATGCACCTTGCTTGAGAGGATTAGGTATAGATTTTCGTGTGAAGGGGTGAGGAGGCCCTTGAGATGGATGGGACCCTGAATTCGTTACCTTGTGCTGGGGACAGGCTGAGACGACACCCACATGCAGTTGCTGCTTGCCCACACCCAAGAAGGGCCATCTCGACACCTCTAGCACCTCTAGGGCGGGGCTTACGAGTGTCTACAGGGGTATAACGCCCTGCGAGTTTGCGGGTCCCGAGGGGTAGGATTGGGTGCTGCTCGACTGGGCGTCGCGGCGTGCCAGGGTCGGGATCGCCTCCACAGCCGTGGGGCCATGGCTTTGTCTGTGAGTGTGCAAATGCCGATCGAAGACAACAATGGCATGGCCTCGCAAGCCCCTGGCTTCTGCGGTGAAGGACAGGTCAGTTCTCAATAAACAACTTTGTTTCTATGGCACAGACATTTTTAAAAAGAACCACAAACTATCTAATCTTTGGCTTTTGGGCTCGCTCGGGCTTCTCAGTCGGCATAACTTTGGTCGCACGGCCATCAGATGGGACATGTACTGTACGGAAATGGGCAACTATCAGCCGAAGTGCGGTTCGGTGAGGCCCAGAATCGGGGACTACTTTAGCATTGGGGGCCCAAAGGACGACGGGAAGCTCGTTTGCAGGGATACCTCCCCGACTAGCCCCCTGCAGAACCTCCCAGATTGCTGGCATAACCCTCAAGAGCTTGCAAACCACGCTCGCCTTACGTCGGAATGAGGGAAGACCTTACCTTACCTTACCCAAGAACCATGGCAGGCGGCAGGCCTAACCTTGGGTGACCTCGGCTGTTCAAATTTCGTGATAACCTCCATCAAGTGTGTGCCCAAGTCACGCCAAGTCAGGAACAAAGACAGGGCGGTTTAGTACTACCTAAACTTTACAAGCCGGCAAGTAAAACAGGGTAGTGGGCAGTTCGAAGGTTTGCGCGGAGCCGGTCTCATGCCCTGGATACTGTATCCATGAATGGATAAAGATCCCGGTCAACACCATAATTGCCATGCCCATGTCAGACTTTGCTGACTATGACTATCATTCAACGCAATTGCCTCGCGGTTGTTGCCCGGAGTGTTCGGGTATGTATCTTTGACTAAGCACCTCGACGCTCGACCTCACACTCTTCATCGCCAGGCCAGCACAGCAGCTACTGTAGAGCATTAATTGCTAGCATGAGCTACTCCAACAGATGCTGACCCATGAGCTGTTGGTGTTGAAACTAAACAATGGCCCGCACATCGACAGCGCCAGTGGCGAAAAGGCCCATCCCTCCATCAAGGGCCAGCAGCGCAAAGCGCCAGCCAAGCTTGTGCATCTCCTCCTCCACTGTCCACCTCCTCACTCCCGCTCCTCCAACAGCTATCCATCTCGACTGACCATCGGCCTCATTCAAATCATAACCATGATCCCCATCATCATCATGGATTTCACCTCTCGACCGTTGGAAGTTTGTTATGCGTCAAGCACACCCTCTCCAGCACCCGCTTGTCTCAGCTTGGCCACTTCACTGGCCAAAACCACCTGACATCGGATGAATTTCTGCGTCGTCTACACACCATTAGCGGGAGCTCTGCACTGACATTGAGTCAATAGCACCATGCCGCCATGTAGGTACGGATACCCAACGGCTATCATGGAGATTTGTTATCTACGCAGAGGAGAGCATGGCCAACTTGCCAGCATTGACCCTCATCAAGTGCCAAGCTAACTTGGCACCAAACCCATCTTAACCTCTTGCGAGGTCTTGGCTCGCACATCGCTTTCTTGCTCAGTCACACTCTGCCGACCCTGCCCTGTCCATCACCTGCGGCACCCCACTCCCAAAATGCAAGACACAAGAAGATCACGGGAACCAGCGAATAAGATGACGCTCTTTCAGGCACCGCGCGAACAACGAACGACGGAAGCATCTGAACGTCGAGGGCAAGGGGAAAGGGGAGAAAAAGCAAGGCGAAAGCAGGAGGTATTCCCACGCCAACTCACCATGCAAAGTTGATCTAACCCACTCACATGCCGATTGGGGCCCAGCCAGTTAGCCAGCAGTTTTCAAAACCTCAATCACGATCAGCTGGCTGGCTGCCTTCAGACTTAGGCCTCAAGTGGAGACACCGCCGGCCGGCTGGGAAGAACCTATCTTGGACGGCGCGCGGAGACGACGAGACAATCGATAAGTGGAATCATGTTGACTTCACTTCTCCCAGCTGCAGCATGTAAATGAGGTCTCACTGAATGCCAAGTCGACAGCCAAGCACCTGTGCTTCCCGAAAGCTCTCGGACTTTTGCGTCCCGCACGGCGGGTTGGCGCCAACGTGGCCCTATGCATATGTGGCTCCTCTTTACTGTTCTCGAGCATCTTGGATGGGCGGCAGACGAGTCCTCGAGGTCCATCGTGGTTCTGGCCTTGGGTCCACGAACGTCTAGACCTCGTCGGCCAGGCCAATACGATCCATCGCTCAAATTGGCCCTGACAAGAGCCGCGAGAGCTAGGTACTCGCCCCGATTCTTGTGATGGGATCTGATATCTGCATGTCGGATACAATCATATCACTCAAGACCAAACCCTCCACAACAACCCTCGTGTGGATGCAGTGGGGCAACGCCTTGACGCTGACTTCAGCTCGAAGCACTATGAGATCAAGAAGCACCAGACACTTGTTTCTGGACGGCCGCTTCAAGCGTCTGAATCGTGTCCTGCCTACCTGCCCTGCTCGTTGCAACCCGATTCCATCTCCCCAAACCACTGGTTCATATGTAATAATAAAGCTCCGAATGGCGTCTGACAGTCCCGCCTTGCCGATCATCTCCAATTTCAATCGGCGCTTATCCCAAACCTATCAAGCTTATGACGTCATTGCCTCTAGGATTCTCAGGGCCGCGATCTCATGTTTGACCCCTGCCCCTGGCTTCGCCCGAACGTCGGCAGCCCTGTTGCTCATTCACGCGGCCACAATGAAGTCACCGTTTGACATACGGCCAGAACCAAGCAGGGGCTGAGGGGTATCAAGTGTTCAATTTTGAGTTAATCGGTTTTCGCTAACTGCCAACCATGTACTACTTCGCAATAATCGGTCTATCTTGAGGACTCCTTCATCTTTCCGCATGTCGAGCAGGTCCACCATTGTCTCTCCATCTCTGTTCTACACAAACTACACTGCCATGTCCGGGGTAATGAGGACACTACCGTCGGCTTCGTCGACCGAGAAGCAGTAGCACCCTGCTGCTGATCTCGTGGCGGGCTTTGGGTCAAGTCAACAACAACCGGTTGTCTCGTAAGTTTCGGTGACCTGGATCGGCGATTCTCCGTGGCCTGAGTCGCCCTTGCGGACCGCTCCATCCCGCACGCATCGCAGCAAAGAAAGGTCGAGGGGTTATGCAAGGTGCAAGTGTCGCATGTCCATCCTTGAGGCTGTCTAGGCCCAGTGTGAGAACCGCGACCCCTCCCGGCTTGATCCTCTTGTCCAGGAGCCAAGGATCGTCTCAACTCTGAAGTGCTCGGCCCTCCACCGTCTGGCATTACTGCTCCACCACCATTGCCGGTAGGATTATCCGCCGTGGGAGGTATATAAGATTTGCCATATTTTGCCGACTTGTCCTCCTGGACTAGTTCCCACAAAGCTTGCGCGATGGCTGCATCGTTGGCCTCGTCCTCTTCCGCCTGTGTTCGAAAGCCGTTCTTTGTGGCTGTATCGGCAATGTTCTGGATCTGAGACTCGCTGAGCTTGTCGGTGCCACAACCCTTCATTGTCCTGATTCGACGCTCAGCTGCTTCCGCAATGACCCTGCGAATGTCCTCTCCCGGTCGTGGGGCGGCACCTCCTAGACGTTTTCCCGTCCCGGTGCCAGGCCGCACTCGACGCTTCTCAGCTGCTTCTCGCGCAAGTCGACGAGCTTCGCGGGCAGGCATTCTGGAACCTCCCAGTCGTCGTCCCTCGGAGAGGAATCCTTCGCCGGTGTATCCTTTCATAACCAGACCTTGATGTTCGTCACGAAGTTGATCCCAGAGAGCGTGGAACTTTGAATTATGGGCGTCGTGCACGATGTGGGCGAGCTCATGGAGCATTGTATCCACGACATTCTCGATGGAAAGGAACTGGTTTCGATCGCCAGCATGCCGCAGGCGCACGCATATCTTCAGCCCTCGATTTACGTTGAGACCTAATTTGTATACTCAGTAGGACGGTCAGCCTAACGGGTGACATGCATACACACCCAGTAGGTTGGATTGCTCGGGGTAGAACTCGGCCAGCTCGCTGACCTTCCAGTTACGCGCTCGCATGATGGGCTTCACCAAGGATGCCACCTTTTTCAAGGTAATCAGGGCATCGCTCGCTCTGGGGAAGTTGGCCAAATGGACGTATGATAAAACCAACGCATCGTGTTCAGACATATTGACCTATTGGTTGCAATGATTTTGCGGCTAGAGTGCGAGATATCACAACTGATAAAGACGGATCAATAGGCCAAGTGACAGTGACGTCGTTTATCTAGGCGACGGTGATCTGAGATGCCGATGGATCATCGTCGAATCAGCACAGAAATGCCAGTGATGGTGATCTAGCCACGTCAAGTGACAGCTGCCTATAGGCTGTTTGCCCCTCGGCGAGGCGGCAGGTTCGCATTCGGTGTGAACAATGACTTGGTAACTTGCAAGGTGCAGGCTGACGGGACGCACCTCGGCCTAGAAATTTCGGGGTCTATCTACGGCGATGACTAACATTAATCCGCACGTCGCATATTGTTATCGACTTGATTACCTCGAATCCCGACAGCAGTGACTGCGTTGTCTCTGGATATAACCTGTCGACTTTCTTAAATTCACTGCTTTATTTAGTTGACTCTACCGGATCAAAAGCTCAAGTGGGCGCTGCCCCAAGTTCCGTTCCTATTTGTCCATCATCGATAGATTCTCATTCCGGTTTCCTAGCCACACCTCTCAATCTCACATAGGATATCATCTCTCCACCTCCAGGGTTCCTACACACTTCTCTCAGAACCTCTACGCATTCCTGTACCGCCTCCTCCCTCGCATCCGCTCCGGGCATAGCGTCCAGCAACTGGCTCGCCATTAGCCTTATCCAACCTTCCACGCCACCTTTGTCAGCTGGTGTCGGCCGCCACTCGCGCTCTGCCCGCTCAACCACGAAACCCGCCTTCTCCAACGCCTTGGTGATCCAGGCCTCGTCGGGGAAGAACCAGGGGTCTGCAGCGAGGGCAGCTTTCATGCCGACGCGGCGAGCTACTGCGGCGAGGGCCGCTGTTCGCATCTCGGAGACGTTGCCCAAGCCGCCCATCTCAAAGGTAAAGAAGCCACCAGGTGCGAGGGCAGCGTATACGCCCTTAAAGAATTGGGCGCGCGTGGCCTCTGGGCGCAGGATCCAGTGCATGGCTGCGTTGGAGAAGACCTTGTTAAAGGTGCCTTTCTGAAGCTCTGGCTTAGAGACTAATTGCGTTGCGTCGAGAGCTATGGATGGCAAGTCAGTAACTGAAGCCCTGTTATATGATCGGAGAGGTTTGCCTTCAAACGTAGAGTTCTTTGAGTCCTTGCACCGGTCTCGAGCCGCGTCAATCATGGCAGCTGAGCTATCAACCCCGTGCATCGAGCCGCTTCCCTGTGCCAGGATCTTTGCGAATTCGGCGTTCAAGATGCCGTCTACATGGTCAGCCAATTGCCAGGTAGCGGCCTGACAGAATACTTACCACCGCAGCCAAGGTCAAGCAGGACATCATCCTTTTGTAGATCTAGCCATTGAACAACTTTGGTAGCCAGCTTGGGCACAAAGGATGCCGAGTGTTGGTAGGCCTAGCATCCGTGTAAGTCAACGAAGTAATCGCATGATAGAAGGTGGGAGCGCACAGTGGAAGACCATCTATCTTTTTCTTCGGCCATTTTGTTGTCAGTGCGATTGTGTCTGTAGCGAAGATAGAAAGAATAGAACTCTACTCAAAAGCGAGGTGCCGTGCTTCTTTTATACCTCAGGGCAAGTGCTTGCTTACTGCCGTGAAGAGCCATGGGGAGAAGCTTATAAGTGCACTTGGGCGCCGAGATCGGAGTCCTGGAGCTACCCTGCAAGAAGGAACACAACTTGGAGATTGACGACCCAACATCATGACCTAAAATAATAATATGATTCGACATGGTCGAGACTCGGTTCAAACGGCACAATATGATCATTGCCTATGTCAGGTCGTGGTGGGGATCCATGCCTGATTTTCCGGTGCCGGAGGTCTATCACACGTTCAAGTTCGCTTGATTCCAAACTCACAACAATACTTTTGCAGACATTAAGGACTCGGCTCTCAGCCTAGTCTATTTCCAGTGGAGGGAAACTGTCTTCTCCCAAAGCATCCTCAACTCTCTTCATAATCGCCAATACCTTCTCTTCCTCCAGCCGGCGACCAATGACCTGTACACCTACAGGTAAGCCATGCATGGCGTCTGCATCGTACAGCTTGTATGCGCCCTGTGCAATGCCATTCAGGCTCTTTAGTTTGAATCCAGCAGGTAGCTGGTCCTTGGTCTTGTCGACATGGGTGATGGGCAGAGTGCCAGCAGAGTAATCAAGCTATCAAGAGTCAGCTGTCAAGCCACAGAGTGATTAAGCGCAGGACCACGTACCAAGTTGAACATGAAAGTGTAGCCGCAGCTACTACAAGCATCATGCATTCCCTTATGAGGAACAGCCGGCGTCGCGTTAGGAGGAGCAATCAAGCAGTCGATGCCAGAGTTATCCCACCACTCAAACCACCTCCGCTTATACAGTTCGCGCTTGGCATTGAGTTGCCAGATCTCAGATCCTGACTGAGGGTGCCAGTCACGCAAGAGCCCAGCCCAAATAGGATCTCGTCGGACGTACTTGACCCAGAGGTAATGTAAGTACTTGATGGGTCGGGGAAGGTTGAAGTAGAAGGTCATCTGAGCAGCACCCCGGTCGTTCCACTCGCCCCAGCGGAAGAAAGACCTGACCGTCTCGAGACCGTCGCTGCAAAGAAGAATGGAAGCGAGGCATAGAGCCTCGTAAGGGGAAGGAGGATCGATCTCAACAATCTCATGGCCCGCTTTTCGTAGAGCGTCCTCGGTCATCTCTAGAGCCCTCTTGCAGGCAGGACTGGGGTCCACAACCCCATCAGTCCGGAGAATACCAACTCGGAGGCTCTTCTTCTCCGAGTACTCTTGCTCAACATCAGACCTCCATGGAAGCGGATGGCAAGAGTAGTCGTAAGTCCAAGGCTTCATCTGAACCATCGACCGCGTAAAGTACGTCAGATCGTTCAAAGTCCGGGCCATAGGGCTGTAGACTGCTGGAACACCGTCCTGCCCCGGCATGCTAGTGACCATGCCGGTCTTGAGCCATCTTCCAGTAGAGCATTTTAGGGCGTAGATACCAGAGAAATGAGCCGGACAGCGAACGCTTCCAGCAACATCGCTTCCGATACCGATGCGACCGCCCAGGGCAAGCAGGGCACCTTCACCTCCTGTAGAGCCACCTGCAGTGTACTTCTTGTTGTAAGGGTTTGATGTCTCACCCCAAACATCATTGGATGACTCGAAGCTGAGCAGGGTGATGGGGACATTGGTCTTGACATATGGCACGGCACCGGCGTCCTTGAGCATCCTCACAGTGTTTCCATCAACTTGAAGAGGTTTTCTCGCATGCGTGCTCATGCCCACTGTGCTGTCGTAGCCGGCCACCTCGATGGTATCCTTCAGGCTCACAGGGATGCCGGCCAAAGGCCCTTTGAAGTTGATGGATCCATCCGTCAGCCACTTCTCGGCTGAAGTAAGTAGGACCTCTGTTACACAGTTTGTCTTTTCATGTGCTTTTAGTGCAACCTTGCCGTAGGTGTGGAGGTAGTCTGCGGCCTTGCTAGAGTCCTTTTGCACGTCCTGGACGAGCTCCTCAATGGGCCTGTTGACGATTTCCCGATCCAAGACACTGAAGGGAGCATGGTATGATGTGAGACCCTTTATACGGGACACTCGCTGTTCTTGCTTGAACTGACTAATATGGTGTTAGTTTGGCACGAGGCTGACCGAGCTTAATGAAAGCCGAAAAGGATATGCAAGCTCAATGGAAGACGCGTACCAGTCTCGCCGATGTTGTAAGTAGTCTGTAAGAAACATGGTTGTGTGGGGCCGTGTGGTGTGTACTGTCAAGCCGGACTAAGCTTATGGATGGAGAGCAACAGTGAGGAAGTGATTGTCAAGCTTGGTTGTAATCAAAGAAGAGTGAGTTGAAGGAAGAACAGGATGATGAATGGTATAAGAGAGTTGGACATAGCTAGGTAGAAACGTGGTCACGGGATACAAAGATAAGGTAAGGGAAGAGACGCCGAGCTCCGTTCCGGCTGTCAAGCGGCCGGTGGAACCGTTGATAACCGCTGGGGTCATTCCCCCGCAGTTTACTCCGCTCCTGCCGTCCGCTCTGTCTGGGGAAGGATGCCCGGGAGTGGGACCGGCCCCTGTAAGAGATAGGGAGCTCTCCGGCTTGAAGAGGACCTCCAACTTTGAATTGATGTACAGCAAAGAATAAGAACAGGCTTCAATTGTCTTAAAGTCTCATTGAAACTAACCGTGATATTCTACTTTCCATGCTGCCATGTATCTTCTATTCAGTGGGTTGGGATAAAGACGTGGACAAGACGCAATTCCAAATCCGGGAGGTCTGTGGGGACAAAGTCCAACCCACTTCCACGCCCTTTACCGTGTAATTGATCATTCGGCTGGACATTCATGGTTCTTATTCAGTTTTGAGCCTGGGGTAAGTTGGGGAAACACAGCTGCTAGTGAATGTGTCACCTTGTGCCGAGGACTGGAGCTCGCATAATTGTCTGGCCAACAGTTGATTATTATATGTAGGTAAGGTATGAATACCTCGTCTATGTAGCTGTTGGCCAGCCACAGCGTTTCTCACATGGACACACCTTGCTCACCAACTCTCCCTTTAGTAACTCGAGAGCCTCTTTTTGCGTAACGCAGTGCAGCCCAGATAAATGTCACGGAAGAGCTGCACAGTTGAATGGTCATTACTAATGTTATCATGTAGTGAATAGGCTTTGGCTAGATGTGGCTTAGGAGGTAATATCATGTGCTGAGATCCTGTCTGACTCTATCTTTTCACTACCTTAGTAACACAAGATTTCCTGGCGACGTTACTCGAGTGTCATCGTAAATACACATGTATTGACAACATTGTAAGCATTCAAATACCCAACTATGCAGTTCTGAAGAGTCGGCACTCTATGACGATAACGGAAGAACAACCCCGGAATGGGCGAGCCAACCTCGGTCCTGAACCGATCCCTGGGTTCGCTGTCATTCATATGGCGACTTCAGGAGCACCGTGTATAGAGAGCCTTTGGTGGTAGATTCGTGTAAAGACTTAGCGTCAGGCAGCCTTCTAGATGGAATTTACCCAAAATGCCTCACATCAGATTCTCATCATTCCAAAGAAGAAGCATCTTAGTCCACGATCATACCGAAACTCCGGGGGAGCAAGTACCCGATCTCCGACACGGAGACCGGGTGGCCCGTGCCTCACCGCTATCAGAAGCTTTCCTGTTCTCCACCTGCATGAAAGTCCAAAACCGGCATATTGACTGAGCCTAACAATCTTTCCACTGCCATCCAACCTTCATCATGTCGGCCGACGACCAGCAGTTTCTGGACGTGGTAGGTTGCGCGATACTTCCTCTCCCTTTGCACTTCTTGGCTGACATGTCTTGCTTGGTAGCTGTCGAACATCCCTGTGCATCTCCGTCGATACTCGGACGATGTCGCCGAATTCATCGATCAAAACGTCGACCGCGCCGCCGAAGTCGTCAGAGAAACCCTTGCCTCGTCGCGATGGATACCAGACTCTGTGAGACCGACTCCTCCGGTCAAGCCTGAGGTATCGGCTTTGTCCCTGTCGCGCTTTGAAAAGGTACAGGACTGGGTGGCGAGGCACAAAATCATAACGGGCGTCATTATCGTGGCTTGCGGAACTGTTGTTTACAAAGGCTACCGGGCGAGTCGTTTGTTGAGAAAGACGAGGCGGGCAAAGAGGGCTAGAAATGGCGGTCGCACCGAGGTTATCGTCATCGCCGGATCGCCAACTCTACCTCTGACAAAATCCTTATCTTTGGATATGGAGAGGCGTGGATTCATTGTCTACATTGTCTGCAACGCTGCCGAGGACGAGTCCATGGTGCAAACTCTGGCCAGACCCGATATTCGACCCCTCAGTATCGATACCACTGATGTGAGTATACCTTGCTCTGCACCGAAATGAACCCACTGACCTGTTCACTAGCCTCCTAATGCCGGCAATGCTATCGAGCGCTTCGCTCTCTATCTCCAGTCACCACAGGCTCCTGGACCTGGGATGAAGCCAAACCAGCTCACTCTGAAGTCCGTGATCCTGATCCCGAGCCTCCACTACCAGACATCGCCTATCGCTACGATCCCTCCCTCGAGCTTCGCGGACCTCTTCAATACCCACCTTCTCCAACCTATCCTCACAATCCAGGCTTTCCTACCGCTGCTCACCTCTCGCCTGAACCCTATCGGTGAGAAATGGATTCCTCCCAAGGTTCTGGTGTTCACCCCTTCCATCATCTCGTCGATCAGCCCGCCTTTCCATGCTCCCGAGGCGACTGTGTGCTCAGCTCTATCTGCTTTCACCGAAGTGCTGACCGCGGAACTCCGTCCTCTCGACATCCCCGTCACTCACATGCAACTCGGTACCTTTGACCTTTCCAGCTTCATGCCTGCTCGTGGTGCGCCCCACCAAGGCCTTGTCACTTCTGGGAACCCCGAGTCCCCTCTTGTATGGCCAGAGGGCGCGCGACAAGTCTATGCAAAGAATTTTGTTGCCCAGACCAGCTCTGCTATCTCGGGAGGCCGTATCCGCGGGCTGAGGGGCAGCTCGCTGCGACGCCTACACACCTCAGTCTTTGATGTGATTGACGGCTCCATTGCTGCTGACACGGTGCGCGTCGGCCTCGGATCTAGCGTGTACGGATTCGTGGGACGGTTCGCACCCCGCGGCCTCGTCTCGTGGATGATGGGCATCCGCCGCGTGGACGAGCTGTCTACCTGGAAGACGAGCTCGTATGAAGGGTCGGAGGAAGAAGAGAGCGAGGATGAGGAGGCACCAAGCGAGTTTATTGCTGTTTCATCAGAGACCAACATTTGGAACTCTGAGAGTGAGGGAGCTGTGTGGACGCCTCAGCCGTCCGACTCTTCTTGAAGCAGGAAATTTGGAAGGTCTATGTTGACCATCTAATGGAACATAGTGTACACCACTCTAAATGATTGGATATGCCAGAAATGACCTCTCAACTATGATAGACGCCGCTACGACTCCAATTTATTTTCGATAAATGCAACTTGGGTGATTCAGAGCATGATTGGCTTGATTGACCGTCTTATGATGATCCATATTCTCAGCTCCTTGAAGATGGTCCCAAACCCAAAACCATGTGGGTATCATTGTAATTGAAAATACAAAGTACAAAACTATCAAACGCTTTCTGGTCAACGACTTTAATGGCCTCTACCACGGAACCTTCCCCTGCCGCGCCATTTCCCTCCCCTTCCATGTCTGCCATGCCTGCCTCCATCGTCTCGGTCTCTGTCCCTGTGGAAATCTCGTGACCTGTCCATTTCATCTTCTCGCGGCATCTCCATCCGGACGTCCTCTTCCTTCTTCTCCTCCGACTTAAGGGTAGGTTTCTCCAGATCCTTGGACCACTTGGGATGGGCGCCCTCCTTGCAATCCGGGCCATCGGGACAGAAACCGGCCAGGTAGAAGCCACAAAGCTTTCGACGCACATGCTTCTTAGAGCAGTTGGGTCCCAGCGGGCAGAAACCCATGTCGTAGTGAGCGCAGGGCGGTAGGCGGCTCTGAGGATCGATGTGGAGATATAAGCACTCATCGCCATTGGAACAGTATCCATTGCGCATGAAGAAGTTGCACTCAGGCATCTTGCGCAGGTTGTACTCGTGGAGGAACTCGCATCCCTCGCCCTTCTTGCAGAGGCCGCGCAGCCAGTGCTTGCAGACGAGCGAGTTGAGGCCGCCAGTTGGTTGTGAGGTCTTGCCATCGGAGACGTGGCGCTCGGAACATCTTGTGCCTTCGGGGCAGTGACCGGACTGGAACGCCCTGCAGATGGGTCGATCGGGAGAGAGGCCGACCTGGTGTTTCTCTCGGAGAAAGGGCGAGAAGCGGAAGTTGTAGGGTGTCGCGGAGTGGTTGAGGATGGCCGAGGCGGCAGACTCGACGGCGGCGGGCATGATGGGCGGGTATGGCGCAGGCCGAAGGCCGCTGGTAAAGAAAACAATCTTCCTTTGAGAGCTGTAGCAAACTTATGCCGAGGGGATAACTATGACTTATGCGGAGGATGTGGTCTGGCGCAACGTTGAGATATCGACAGTTTGGTGTTGACGATGAAAGCTGGGCTAACAATTTTGGCGCGCGCGGAAAGCTCCAGCAGCTTTACGCCCGTGACGATTGGCGTCTGCAGCGGCTATGGGGGAAGGTTTGTCAGCACATGCAGCGACCATGATCGCCGCTAACGGCGGGGCGCCACTGGAGCTTGAGTTGCACCAAATATTGACCTCAACTGGAAAGTTAGGTTGCTTGGATTCCATGTTGACTAAGGTGTTATTCAAAACCCATTGAGATACTCCTTGTCCTCTAATTAAGGATATTTCGTGGTAAAAAATACGATTCCAATTATTTAGGCTATAATGGTAACTGACATACTCGGACTGGCTCTGATTTCCGTCTTCTCACTGTTACTAGGTAGGTAGGTCCGTAATCAGGCAAGTGCTCTTGTGGTAGACTTGCTTAATAGAAACAACTATACCCCTTCCACTGACCGATGTCTCTTCATCCTTGCAAACTTCAATCTTTCCAACCTCCAATTCCATCGCTCGCATTGTCGAAACCAAAAGTCCATCAAATCCTAGAGTTCGGGTTCAAGCACAAGTCCGCTTCATCCTTCTGGCCAAAGTAGAAACGACAGTTCATGTACCGATGAACTCGATCATCCTTGAGGCTCCGGCGAACGCCATCCACCATATTCTGCCTCTCCTCAGGCGTCAATCCCAGAGCTACCAGTGGCTTGGCAGCCATTGCATCAAGCATCTCCAGGACGTTGGCCCTCATTAGCGTCCCTATTGTCTTCATATTCTTGTCCCTTGGCCAGGTTGAGACTGGGACCTTCTTGCTCACCACCTGAACTCGCTTGAAGCCAGAGCTCTTGAGAGTCTGCCGAATATCCTGCTTTCCAAAGCTGAAGCACCCATATTCTCGCATGCCCCGAGCGCATATGTCGAAGAAGGCCCTCAATGGGTCGTCTTTCTGCATGGTGCCGTCGTCACACAGTATAGTATAATCAAATTCCTGGAACTCAATCCATCCACCACATCTGAGGTGTCTTATTCTTGTCAGTAAGTTCATCAATAATCCATGAAGTAGGGTAAGAAAACATACTCGTGAGCTCTTATGACCATGCTCTCCAGGTCCAGAAGAAACCCGGCCATCCCTCTGAAATGGACAAGGTCAAAGTCGTTTCCATTTGCCCACTCTGGTTCCTCGCAGTCTTCGACAAACATTTGCGCATTTATCGGCATCCATCGGGGCTGGATTGGCGACAGATCAGTACCGATGACGCTTGCGCTGGGATACAAGTCGGCCACTGGTTTAGTCAGTCAGAATTTCATCCCATGAATATTGGAAAGAACTTCACCGTCTATCGCCCAAGTTCCTGTTATTCATCAGCATCAATGCGCAGCGGAGTCTCTCGGAGCACCAACCAGTCCCTGTACCGATGTCGATGATCTTTTGTGGATTGTCGCCGATATCTGATAAGAAGAGCCTGCCGTTCTGATAGAATAGCTCGTCAGAACTAAAATTCACCTCGGTCTTATCTCACGAAATACTCTACTACGTACGAGCAGGGAGAGCATAACGACATGCTCAGTTTCCTCGCGGAGTTGCTCTCCGTGGTCGTTGGGTAGGGGATATCGCCCGCTCTTGAAACTGTGATAGCGGCGTCCATGCTCGTGCTCAGGGTTGTGGATGCTAGGTGGCACCGAGGTGGAACAGCTTGAGCTTGGAGCCCACGGCGAACAAGCAGATTCATCATCATCATAGACGAGCTCGAACTCGTCCGTATCTTGGTCTGTTGGCGTGTATACACTGTCGTTATCAGTCGTCGAGATCAGCGAGAAGGAGTGTTTGTCGTCGTCTGGCATCGTGGTGATGGGCGTCAAGATGAGGGGGCGGAGACTGGAGTAATGAGGAGAACGGGCAAGATGGCACGATCTGACACCCGGCACTCTTTATCATTTCATCTTCAAGTATTCGGTCTTCGGATCGGGTACCGCCACATCAACCACTTCCGTGCAACGACCAACTGCGACAAGCGTACACGACCAATGCCTTCGAGAGACATATGCGAAAGGTCATGGGGGGATAAGCACGGCCCCTTAAGGACAAACGGCCCGCTCTCACGAACGTCTCTGCTTCGTCGCTGCTGGCGTTTAAAGGATATGCATCTGCCGTGTGCTCCACGACCTACATATTAGTGCGAGCTGTTGGTGATGACATATGCGGTAGGCGCATAAAGCGACTTGGCGATTCGACTGTTGGTTGAGTTTGTGACAAAGAAAGAGGGGCTGAGTTTGTTTGCTTCACATGGTCCAAGCGGCGACACAGTATGAGATAAAGGTAATAAGAGTCTCGATATGGACCAAGGAGCAGGGAAATAAATACACTCTACCATGGCCGGAAGTCACTGTTACTCCCATTAGAGACTAGCTGAAAACCAATTGGTGTCGTGCATTAAGGTAATCTATATCTGACTCGAAACGGATATAACTAGATGACTGATTGACTCGCTAGATCTGACGAGGGAGGCCTGAAATGGGATCGACTGCTGTTTGCTCATGGTCCAACTGTTCTCGCTTACAACTCCTCGTGGTTGGCGTCTGCTTGCAGCCTCGCAGCAGACCTTGCAGACTTCCCACCATCTCGCTGGTCAGAGTCAGTGTCACATGTCTTGAGTTCTATTCGCCGACATTGTGTGTCAACGAGGTATGCCTTCGGATAATGCCCTTGGGAGGGTGGCTACCCAGTTCCGATGGTGCAAGCCAAGATGATGCAGCCAGCTCTGGGTAGATTGGGGTCCAGGTAAGTTGCTTGAACTTGCAAGTTTCAGTTCCCTGTTGTCCTCGCTCCATGGAACCTCTACTACGTACGGTTTTCAGATCTCTCCGGTGTTCGTGCTACTTGCAGCAGCTAGATTTGCATCTTTGAATGTAACATTATCTCGGGCTTCTGCGAATGCTGACGGTGACCCATAGACTGGCCTGAATCACCAACAGAACATGACAACATTCTCAATACAACGTCACGGATATAGAAGGGCGAGAGGACCATGTAAATGCCAAGTTACCGAGACGTGACCGAAGGCTGTGCGCACTAAATAAGTTATATGGTCAGAAACAAAGCAACAGCTCCCTGAATGCGGCAACGGGTAGGGCTCCGAGGATCCTGAACGCTTCACTTTGCACCTAACGGTTGTTTGAGGCTAAAAACAGAGCATGACAGCGTGTCATACAGCTCCACAGTGCACGTACCAGAGCTCTGCACACCCTACCGAGTCAATTGAGCAGAATCCTTTTGATATTTGCAATCGAAGTTCCATGAGTGTTTGGCTGTGTGGTTTCTGGAAACGACACTAGCAACGTCCCTGAGCCTGGCCCCAACAAAGGATCGTCAAGTGCTAACTTACAGTAACAGTCCCGTAACTCATCGCCGCAGGGTTGCTTGACCCCCGGGCTGCCAGCTTGAGCCTGGAGTTGGCTATGCACCAGCCTCAGTGACTGGTCTCAAGTTAACACTCAGCACTCAGATGAAGCAGGATGGTCGCACGTCACGGTTTCTGGGCGAGTGGGCCTGGCTCTTGCTTCCAGGTTTCGGGGATGGCGGAGATGGAGATGATGAGACCTGGGATCACAGGCCTCTCGGGTCATTAGGATGATTCATGGCAAAATCTAGGGCCTGGTCCTGGCTCAACTCGGCTGTCAGGGCGAGCACCGAACATGGACGGGGAGCTCTGGAGAGATGGTGTTTCACTCCACTGAATGTTGCGCCCAAATTCCATCATCCCTGGCCGTTTTGTTAATTATGGAGCCAATCTCACCATTTAGTGCGTTCCAAGTGTGCTTCGACCTTCCAGAACTTCGATGGTAGGGCGAATCTGTGGAGCCGCACGGCTGTCGACACCCTTATCGGAAGCTGAGCTCTGCCTCGGCGCTTCTGTTCTGTTGCAGCCCCTCGCCCTAGGAACCTGGATTGACCTGGCACGCCTGGATCGTCCTGCCCAGAAGATGCGCATTGTGTGACATCGAGAACGGCCAACAGCAATGCTGTTGAACAAGTCCCGTCCTAGCTGAGACTGTTTCGCCCCCCAGGATCACGCCAACTCTTCAACAGGATCCTTCGCTCTGATCCCGCAGCGCTCCCAGTTCAGAGCCGAGCCTGAAAAAAGAAGCTCTCGAGCCAGTCGGATTCGGCGACTTATACGGGGAGGCACCCGCCGCAGCTCATCTCCCATCGGCGGAACGGCGTCTACTCGTTTGGGGGTTTCGCCGGGCGAAGCACAGTACGTGTCTCGTCTTGCTGGCCTGTCATTGTGTTTCATCTTTCCAGCAAAACAGGGCTGTATCACGGTCCGCGGTCTGCTCTTTGTCAAGTGTCTGTCTCTATCACTGCTTCATCACCATCCCACATGGCACATGGCAGAGAGGTAGCTCACCTCGGTGCTCACCTCGGCGCTCACGAGCCCTCACCACAGCCATGGCCGAGGGTCTTTGCGCTTTTTGCATTAAAAAAACAGAGCGGTCTCGCCTCGGATCTCCTGGTCCGTCCAGCGCTTGACTGCCAAGCGTCACCGGCCGTCATTTCATGAGGGCATTCATTACAGGCAGGTCCTCAACAAGGCCCGAATTGGCGTGGTCAAAGCATTGGCGATGGCGGACCAACTACACCCAGCAACGCGGTCCGACACGACGAGGATTTGGAAGCCGTCAGCTCGTCAGCTCTGACTCCGAGCAACGCAGAAGTGCAAGTCTCATCATCCATACCTCTTCAAAGGACTCCCCGCAATTATGTCATGCATCATGGTTTCGCTGTATCCTGGACCCTCCCGTAATTTTGGAGACCGGTCCCTGCTCCACCAGCATCAGCCGCCGGGCCTCGACTGTGCCCGGGGCTCACTATGAGCTGGCTGTTGTTGCCGTTGATTATTATATAGTCTCGTCAATTCTTCTCGGCTGCAGTCATGAGATTACCCGGCCTCGTTTGGTGCCTAACACTGCGATCGAATTTGAAAAGTCACGTTCATTGAAGCTCTCAGCCGTCGGCCAGTCGAAGCAGTCCACGCAATATTAAAGCAGGACACTTACTCGCGAATCGATCTTGACGGTCTCTTTCACGACTGCTGTTTCTCATACTTACATATCTTTATTTTGTCTTTGTTTCCTCAGAATAATCGCCCATGATGAGTTCGTCGCGCAAGTCGCGGATCGCCTCGAGCATGGCCAACGTCATGTACACCAACGCCGTCTATTTCCCCAACTACCGCATATATCAAGGCGACACACCGGGGATGCTCAACTACAGCTGTATCAACCATGTCTACTACGCATACGCAAGTGTTTCGGCAGATGGTGGTGTTTTCGTAAGTTGCACTTGACGATCCATCCAACATGTCGTCGGGCAGCCGGGGATACTGACTCGGGTCCCTGCTTTAGCTGAGTGATGAGTGGGCGGACGCTGGAGCGCCCGTCGATGGTGTACAAGGTGGGCTGGGCTCGCTGATGCACCTCAAGCAAAAACATCCTCATCTCCGTGTTGTCTTGTCGGTTGGAGGAGGCAATTCGTCAGAGGTTTTCCCCCTGGTAGCATCCAGCACTTTGCTGCGTGACAACTTTGCTCGATCAGCCAGGGGGCTGGTTGAAGCCTCGGGCCTCGATGGCATTGACAGTAAGTCATGGTTGAGACAATTCTCTCACAACGAGTCAGACGCTGACAGCATTGTCCGTGATAGTTGCATGGGAATACCCTTGTGATGCCCAGCAGGGTTATGACTTTCTCGCGCTGCTGGCAGCCGTCCGTATTCACCTCCCCGAGGAGCATTACATCCTTACCGCGGCACTGCCCGCCAGCAAAGCTATTCTACAGTTTCTCGATCTTAAAGGGATAGCCGACTACCTGGACTTTATCAACCTGATGGCCTACGACTTTTTTGGCACTTGGACAGCGAAAGCCGGCCACCATGCGCAACTCTACGCCATGAACAAAGATGAGACCTCGGGGTCATCGGGGGTTTCGTATCTCATCTCTCACGGGTTCCCGGCCAAAAGGATTCTGCTCGGCATCCCGACCTTTGGACGAAGCTTTCTGCACTGCACCGGGGCAGGCCACAAGTACAAGGGCGCGGGGGGCACTGCCGACGGCACATTTGAGTACAACCAACTACCACGGAAAGGATCAAAAGAGGTTATCGACAAACGCCATGTTGCAGCCCAATGCATCGGTCCGGACGGTGGCTTTGTGACGTACGATAACCCGGACACGGTCAAGATCAAGGCCGGATTCTGCAAGCAAAAGGGACTAGGGGTAAGTGGCTCCGTCGATGATGATGATGAGGGGCCTCGGTGTCTTGCATCTTGTCTAAGACATACAGGTGTGCAGGAAGCCGGGGGCATGGTACTGTATCTACAGATTGCTAACATGGTCATGGCAGGGTCTCTTTTACTGGAACGGTCCGGCCGACGCCAAAGAAAAGTCGAGGAGTTTGGTCACGGCTGGCTTCCGCGCCCTGCACTCCTCCTGAGGGAGCTGTGATGGCTTTCCGAATACGACGTGACGGTTTAATGTCCTTGTCTCGCGGGCTGTTTGATCACAGCCTGCTTCCTGTACCTTATACTAGACGGTGGCGGGACGGCGTTTCATCCACAGCATCAGAAGGGGCGTTTGCTGGCGTTTTCCCTTTTCTCTTGTCACTACTACTTTCTTTTGTCAACACTAGTCGGCTGGGCAGATTGGTTTCATCATGATTATCAGGCTGGGACGGGCGGCACATGGTAAATCTTCTGGGAAGAGCCAAAAATAGGGATTCATCATCATCATCGGTTTATTATAGACTCAATAGACGGGGTTGGCGTTTTTCCTGGCGGCTGGGGTGGATGACAGCACTGGATGCTTTCACTCCTCCTGAACATGGATGGTTCACTGCCTAAATCTTTGCCTAAATCTTTGATCTCTTGACCAGCTTACCTGCTAGCTTCCCTGATTGACTGCAACGTCTGGTTTCTTTTGTTGGGTCACGGATTGCGATGCATCACTAGGGGGATCCAGACATGGAGACAGTGCGCGAGACGCGATAGCGGTCCTGCCGTCCCGAGCGAGGAGTCTGGAGCCAACGCGTCAACTCGTCTTGTTGCTTTTTCATTGGAAGTCAATAGTTCTGCTGGATCGACGGTTCAAAGGCTTGAGCTGCAGGGAAGCCTTGTTGGGCGGCTAGAGCGTGGGAGTGGCCGAACAATGGCGGATGTGGGTTGCAACGACGCTTGGCCCCCACTGCTTGGGCTTCAAACTGGAAATAGGTGTCATGTTGGGTTTTTTCCAGATGCTGCCTGCTGATATCTCGGCGTGACGGAGCGGGCTTCCAAAACAGGCGTTCCGTATACTATAGTTACGACAGGTAGGTAGGTTGGTTGAGTAGTAGGTATGGAGAGTGGTATCTTGTAGTTGCAGTTTGCCGCCACATTTTGAGCAAAGATGGTGTGTACCCTGCAAAGCGCCCGTGCTCAGTTGTAAACAGATATGTGGTGCTCGACACAAGGCAGCATAATTCTGTATGTACCAAGCAGCAAGCGTCTTTATAAACGTTTGCTTTGAGATGTGAGTTTGTACATATCTTAGATCCCGCATGGGGCGGTACCCACGTGGCGGCCGATAAGATTAGATAAGGCTTGAGCTTGCTTCCGTCATCCTACGACTGCAGGCAGGACCTCGATGGAGCTCAGCGACACGGAAACTTTCCTTTCCTCTCTTTATTCTTAAACGATACACGACACCGCAAAGAGGAGCCATCATCACCACCTAAAAGATGCTCCTACATCACCCAAATATCTCAGAATAAGCTAGCTCCCCTTCTTAAAACGATGCCCGGCACCGATAGGGACCCGTCCCCACCGGACGCCGACACAGCGGCCTCGGGCCATGAGCAGCTCCCTCACGATGATCCCGACGCCGGAGACGCCCCGCTCGAGCCCCCGATGCCGCCGTTCGAGCCGCTCTTTACGCTCCTGACCAACTCGACGACAAATACCACCGTTCACCCCCGCATCCACTACCTCTTCTCCGACGACGATCCTTCGGTGCTCGCCAGCCCGGCCGCCGGCGCCGACGACCGGGCCCTCGTCGTAGATCTCGCGCCCGCACCGGAGGGTGATCCGGATCGGTGGGCCGTGTCGTGGGCGGCAAGCCTGACGCCCGGCTTTGCAGTGACAAAGTCCAGCGTGGCCGTGCAGCAGAGCGAGGCCGACGAGGACGGCCGCAGCGGCGGCGCCCTGATGCTCCGCGTCGAGGGGGTCGAGCGCGAGCCCGTCGAGATGCGACCTGATAGTCTGCCCAGCTCCGGCAGCGGTGCCATAGGCGGGGAAGATGCGGACGTGCTCGCTGAAGACTTTCGGAGGCGCATGGGTGTGCTGAAGAAGGTTGTCGACGAGGGCGAGAAGAGGCGTGCAGTGGTGGGGGAGCAGCAACAGCAGCAGCAGCAGCAGGAGGAGGAGGAAGATGAAGAGAATGAAGCGGATATCGATGAGGATGAGGGGGAGCCTGAGGAGGCAGTTGTGGATTCGGATGATGGAGGGGGTGCTGAGAAGGGCAAGGAAAAGGCAAAGTTGGAGGAGGGCTGAGGTCTCGAAGGATTATTGTAAAGATTCTGGGACGATGTCGTGTTGACATGTTGGAAAAGACATCAGCCCAGCTGCGCCATCCGTGCTATACGGTAAGATGACTCGACCTCTTTGCATTATTGGGTATCACTAATCCTTCCACAGGAGTCATTGACTCATAGCTAAGCTTTAAATGTTCTCGCAGAACTTTGGTTGGCATGGGTGGAATATCAGGTGGACCAGGCACCTTGGAGTACGGGCAACTAGGCTTGGCGTAAAGGTTGTGTTTTGATATGAGCATTTCGACTTGCGTGCTGGATGGATTACTTATTTGGCCATGGATTTAGCATAAATGAATGAGCACTCTCGGTTATTCTTGTAGCCTCCATCTCCTATCTAAACGTGGGTTCCAAGTCGAGTCCGAGATACACCCTCGCAAAGCGCCAGGAACGGAATAGGAGTTTCTCAGAGGAAGCAAAAGATGTGATTAAAAGCTCATACTAAAAACGCCCCTAACTGATGCTAATCGAACAAAGAAGACAACTCCAACATGGTGACAAAGAGGCAAACAGTGATCCCGGTTGTAACCTTTCAACAAAAACCAAAAACAGGAGACGGGTTATAGCAGCAACAAAATTGATGTATGGGGAGGATCCGCAATGAACAAGGCAAGGAGATGATGGGGGGCGGTTTCGGTGTGGTTCGGGTCTCCCCTCGTGGGAGAATTGCTGAGCTATACAAAAGAGGCATCTCGTGCTATATACCGCCCAAACGTGGTATCTTTCGAGTAGACTTTTTCTCAATCAATGTACTTAGTGTCGCATTTCGGGGAGACGCAGACGTATGTTGCCAAGCCGTTGAAGGGCTTCTGCGACGGCGGTGCCTTCAGCAGCAGCATCACGGGCGACGATTCGAGCAGGGCCGCGGACGTAAGTGGTAAGGAGGGGGAGGTTGCCAATATCCTCGATTGCGCTTCGCTTCTTGGCGTTGCCGTTGCCGTTGTTGTTGTTGTTCTTGCCCTTGATGACAAAGACGTAGATGAGCACGATAATGACGATGACGACGATGATGGCCACTGTTTCTAGAGTTAGCAAGCCGTTTACTGCCAGTTTGTAGTAGATGTAGAGACATACCGCAGATACCCAGGCAAATCCACTTCTTCTTGCGCGTCTTGCGGGCGGTGCCGACGGCGACGCCAATCTGCTCGTTACCCTTGTCGAGGTTCTCGAGCACCTCCTCGCCCTTTTGCTCGATCTGCGTAACGGCCACCTCCTGCTGGACAACTAGGGTGTCCATGTCCTGGAATAGCTGAGCCAGCTCGACCATCTGCTGCTCAATCTTGACAAGGGCCTTGTGGCGGTCCTGGACGGCGCTGAGGGCCGCACGAGCACGGCCCTGGCGATCGCTCTGCATGAGAGCCTGCTGGAACATCTGGCCACCACCCGAGGTATCCTCAACAGCCTCCTGGACCTCAGCCTCAGAGGCGTCGGGGCGAACGATGCGGTACTGGCGGGCCATCTGGTCCTGGGTGCGCTTTCGGAACTGCGACTCGACCTGCTGGTATTGCTGGATAGCCGACTTGAGACGGCGGTCGACACGGAGGACATGGGGGTTGTTCTTGGTGGTTTGAGAGTCGGGGTTAGACTTGACGATGCGAACGCGCTCGGTGAGACCGCGGTATAGGGACATGGTGTCGGCGGAGAGGGAGTCGAGCTGGCGGTTGGCGGCGCTCGAGGCTGAGCTGTCGGCGTCATCGAGGGTTCGCTGCTGGATCATGCGGAGCTCCTCGAGGTTCTGCTCGACGGCGTCGATGCCGCGGTCAATGTCGCGACACTCGTTCAGGATGGCATTGGGGTCGCTCTGGGCGAAGGAGCTGGCGTTGTGGGTGAGGGGAACCATCTCGACATTGCCTGGATCGCGTCATGTCAGCATGTGATGTTAAGGAATTCAGGGTCCTGGACATCTCACTTCCGTATTGCGGGGGAGGGCTGTGATAGCCACCGCCTCCGTAGCTGCCATTGTTCTGGCCGTAGCCTCCTGTAGGAGCATTGTAGCCGTGGTCGTCGGGCGAGTCGTAAGGAGTTTGTCTGTTGTATCTGTGACGAGGGATGTAAGCAAGGGGGTCGCGGGGGCAAATCGAGTGCGTGGGAGTTTCGCAGGGAGAACGAACCCGTACTGCAATACCTAGTTAGCAAAATGTACAATTGAATAGATTAAAGTATGCAAATGCAATGGGAAAGTCGAAGGAGTAGAGAAGGACCCAATTCGAGTCGCGCCCAAGGAGGGACCAGAATTGAAGGGGCTTGGGAGAGGCGCTGGAATAGGAGGTCAAGACTCACGCTCATTGTGGGCAACTGAGCAACGGCTCTGTCAAGATTTCGGGGTATCGATGGATTTCTTTTACTGCAGGTCTCGGTCGACTTTTGAATTCAAGCTCGGAATCTTGCGTCCTCGTCGCGTAGTTTTAGGATCGTGTGTCGAAGCGGGAGTTGGATACGGGATGGGTATAAGGGAGAAAAGGCGAGAGTTCTCGTCGCGCAGCAAAGAGAAGCAGACGACCCTGAGATTCGAGATTAATAGCGAAAGTCCGAGGCTGGATCCGTATTTGAAATGAGAAAGATGGGAAACTGAATAAAAAAGGAAAAAACGAGGGCGTGGATTGCTACAAAAGATGAGACGGGCAAGTCAAGACGGGGAATGGGTGAGACGGTCGGTGTGAGAGTGGCCACTGGGTTAGAGGCGCTTTTTGGG
>JAJODA010000457.1:0-41633 GCA_021730345.1 Fusarium cicatricum
ATAGTAATTTAGACTATATAATAAGCCTAACTTTAAGTTTTTAGCTATATAGAATTTAAATTAGATTTTTAGGAATTTTCTTAATATTATAATTTAAGGTATAAATCTTACTATTTAATTCGCTTATCTATTTAACTCGCTTATTAAGTATATTATATTTATTAAGCTATCTTTATTATTAAAGATTATATTAATTTTTATTATAATTAAGAGAAATATTTAGTATTTTACTTAAAGATTTTTATAGTAAATAAGTAGCTTTATTATTATAAAGAGTATTTTAGGCTATTAGGCTATAAGCTTTAAAAGGATTAACTTTATTACTAACTTAAGGTATATAACTTTTATTAATTATAGCTTTCTCTCGGTATAGGCTTTAATAAGGTATTTAAGGAAGGCTATAGTAGCCTTATAGCGCTAACTTAGGCATTTTTCTTTTAGTAGCCTACCTAGAAGAGAGACCTAACTAGAGAAAAGAGATATTAAGCTTAGTTAAGCTAGTAGTAATATTACTGCCTTAATAAAAGAGAGAGTGACCTCTAATTATAAAGTTAGGCCCTAATTATATAAGAGGTCAGCTTAAGATATCTTAATATATATTTTATAGCTAAATCTAGGTAACACTATTAATTATAGACCGATCTAGTAATAAGATCTTAATAGCTATATCTATAGAAGTAGACTCTATAGGAGTAAGTCTATAATACTATACTGCCTTTACCTTTACCTAAAAGGGAAGGTAGTAAGACCTTTACTTATACCGGGGCTAATCTATAGCTAGGGGTATATATCAGGGCACTTATATAAGCCGGATATAGCTATAGGTTAATTCAGGATTATTAATATCCTCTCGCCGATCATAGCATTAGATTTAGTGCTTTGCCACTACTACCTTAGACTCCCACGAATTGTGCCATTTAATTCGCATAAGCCACTTGCAGAGTCAGATTTCTGTTTTTAGCAGTTCAAAGATACCACACTCGCCCCCGCATCATATCAGGCGGCTCGGGGCGGGCGATTATCGACCGTAGATTTGCCTCGGTACTGTTTACTATCTGAGACTTGTGCTGTTAAAGACAAGTTTCTCTCAAGTAGTGATAGAGCAGATTCATCCAGCTTCTCACAATATAATGGCATCGCAACCAGATCAAGTAAGTTTCGACTTGTTTATTAATCACTGCATCCCGTGCATACTAACCAAGCTGTTTTAGCCGCCACCCTTTACCCAGCAACTATTGGGGAGCAACAGTAATCTCGCGTGCCTTTTACCAGCCTCGGTGCGAACAAAAGAGCACGAATTGAGAGTACACTCTCTTTTCCCGGATACAGACCATGACGACGATGGAAGAAATGGGTACAAACGAGTCGATATTTATAGCTGGGTCGATGAGGAGCTTAACGTCGACCGATTGGACAAGATTCACGACTCATTATGGCTTGCGGGCCGTCCGATACCACTTCGCCCGCTCTACCACCAGCGCCAACTTAGTCGCGAAATTGTAGTCACGGAGGACATGGGCCTACATCTGGTATGGACGACTGGTCGAATCTGCATCAAGCCTTTGCCGCGTTTCCTACTCGACCCGCACTTCTGGACAAGGTTTCTTTCCTGTCATACGGTGTCTGCTCCTGGCGTAAGCCGATGCAGCTGTGGCTGTGGTCAACGGCGACAACGTGCCCTTGGCTTTATTTTCTCTTATGCCGCTCTCATCTCGCATGAGAGTGACTTCCATATCGCCAAGGAGACCTACCTCATTCCAGGAGAAATACAGTGGTTGGCATGGACAGCTGCTATGCGGGAGCTGCTGGGAACTGCGCCTATCTACCCTCTGATCGATCGACGATTTTATTACGGAGAGCTTCGACTCAGCCGACTCGACAAGCTTTATTTCTTCTGGCAGACCCCATTCATACGCTACACGACTCGCTGGAATCATTACCGCTCATTCTTCCAGGACAACTTTGCCTGGCTGGCTAGCTCAACTATTTACCTCGCTATTGTCTTGACGGCGATGCAAGTCGGTCTCGGTACTCAAGGTTTGGCAGAAAATAGAGCTTTCCAATCAGCCTCATACGGTTTCACTGTCTTCTCCCTGCTAGGGCCTCTGGCAGCAGTGTGTGTGATTACGGTCATCCTCTGCTACCTCTGTGTCACTAATTGGGTTACTGCTCAGAGTTTCAGAGACAAAAGATTGAAGATAATTTATTCGGACTTTTGAGACAACGGTCCAGGCACTGTGGCAGTCTACCGGTTGAAGACGCGAGTCCATGACCACCCCAAGAATCATGACTTGATCCTTTGGAACGGCTTTCTCTCCCTTGGTCTTGAACGCTCTCAAGTCTATCCTGCCTGTGTATCTAGGTGAATGTATGATGGCCGTATTTTCCGCTTCAAACGTTACACCGCTGTGGCATGGCCGCTGCGCCAGGTTTGCAATGCAATCCGGCATCTAAGACAACCGTGTTGGCACACAAACGACAAGAGACGACAGTACGATCAGCATCTTAATCAGTTCATTTTGCTACTGCATAAAACAACGAAAGAGGCTGGACCGGGGCCGTTGAGGACTATTTGTCATCGAAATCGAGACCAGCTCAACCAATCACTATGCGCTGCAATGTCTGATATTAAGAATGCCACTGGGGAGGTGTCGGAAGAAGCAAGCACTGAGCTTTCATGTTTCTGTCATACAGATTATCTGGACACGACCTGGCCAACTTTCATTATCTATCACGACTGGGATTCACCCCAGGTCAACGCCCTGACTAGGCTGCGATCATGGATATAAGTTCATCTCTATCATTTAGAATCATACAAACAACAACCTCATATTGTTTATGAACTGAATAGACTTGAGCCTACTGCTAGCTGCCTGTTTGAGACGACTCATATGTTGTTATAGCCCCAAGCACGCGTCTGTGACCGATGTGCATGGCGACGGCAAAGCGATCGTGGAATGGGCGATGATGCACCCCTTCCAAAGTATGTTCTACTCGCTTTTTTTCAGGTTACATTTATCATTGCCATATAGGACCTAAGTGGCTGGTGACCTGTCAATCGCAGGTAACGTTGCACAAACTTTCCAGATATTCATCGCTATTGGTAATACCACAGCTTGTGCCGGATGGGCAGGGAAGTAAGTTTCTATCGATACTGTAAGCTCTTAGAACTCGCCCTTTATTCTTAGTTTTAACTGCTAATTATCAATAGCTAGAGGCCCAAGTATATTAAAATAATTATATAGCTACAGCCTAATTCAGTGGCGTGTTAATTTCCTCTAACACACTATTAATATAGCTACTACAATACTGCTAAACTTAGCTGTTATACCAGTTGTAATAGATCCGGCATTCTCAGTATTCATACCCTTGGCCTGTCAAGCTTTTGTTAGGGTTACTAATACGAGCGGTAGTGTTTTTATTACTTACAGAATCTGACGCAGTCGGTTCAGTTGTGTGAGTGACAGGCATGCTACTCTTCTCCTCATGCGAAGCAGATGCCTCAGCCATAATTGACTTCGAGGCGGCCGAAACGAGCGACGTATACTTTTTATCCTTTAGCTTTGCTTATTCCTCCCGTAACAATCATGGCTCAGGATGGAAAATCACTCACCTCAGTTTCGGCGACATCGATAGTTGTGGAGCAACCAGTCTCGTCTATATCTCGATTTCCAGGAATATTATTGTAGACACAACAGTGTCCAGATACGCCATCTTCGTTACTCTCCAGCACGGCCTCGCCTTATTCATCCATTAGTCAACAGTTTCCGTCAAAAGGATAGATCTTTACCTACCAAAGCAGCAAATTGTCTTGTCGTTTACACTTGATTCACTCCAAGTCTCCGGGCAGTTGTTGTCTTGCTGAATGGTGGTCAGCTCTTGTGTCAACACAAAGTACCTTAATATTTGCCCTCCACATACATCACGACCATCAATATTGGAACCCTCGGTCTGGATTGCACAAGCTAGGACCAAGGAGATAACAGCCGTTCGGAAGGCCATGTTGCTGTCTTTGAGGAGATGTTGAGGTACAGCTGATGTTTAATCAAAGGCTTGAGTACATCAATTTGAACGTGTGGCTAAGGCGGCATTTATAAGAGTTGATTGACAACCGAGGACCACACAGTGCAAAAGAGGAGGGCGCCGAGACGGAACTTTTGCCGCCAGCTTTTGAGGCTGAGGATACGGGTGACGCAATTGACCAATAGCCACTCAATCCTAACAGGCACTGACGTCCACAGTAGCAATAGCGAGCATCGTATGACTGAAACGTCCAGAACAAGGATTCGAACCCCTGCTTCTATGTACTTTGTTAGGCTGTGTTTTGTGATGTCGTGTTGGGCCTTGAGCCTATCATGCGAGATCAACAATACGTCTCGTTGGTAACCAGACTGTCGCTACATGAATCACTTGATAGAAGAAGTAACAATGAGACGTGATTTTCTTTCACTGCTTATATATAAGGATACTTGTTTCCCTGTGATTAGTCTAAAAGTCCATGATACCGGAGGTGGTCCACTCATTCCTGGAATGGTAGGACCTTATCGTGATCATTTTTCAGTCTTTCATATTTAGTCCTGAGAATCCCTTCCCTAATACAACATAAAATGCATTGTGGAGGGTTGGGTAGAGTGAAAAAAAGACGTTTACGACTGCGCATAGGGTCATTATCCCTCTTTCCACTCTTTTACCTGAAGAAGGACAAGTAATATAACCGCGACGGCCCTACTTTTGGCAGCACAGTAGGCGCTTGATGTCCTGATAAATTAACAAGGGCAATAAGAACGCTTCGAGTCCAGTTTAGGGCCATAATCTTGGCCCCGGCTTCCGTAGCTATATAGACAACTTCTCGTTATCAAACGTCATCACAGAGACGGAGGGGTGGACATCATCACGTGAGTCAAAGCCAATGAAACTGGCCCCCAAATAGAATTTCATCTTCCTCTTGATTAAAGCCTTTTTCTTTCTTCTTTTGTATCCTCCACTTTGCTGTGCTACTGAGTGAAACTAAATTCCAATGCCTCGTGCAGGTTCCCAAAAAGTGAAAACTGGCTGTCATACATGCAAGCAAGTGCCCTTCTTTCGACCCTCTATATATACATGGCTATTCACTAACCTTGTCGCAGAAGCCGCAAAGTGAAATGCGATGAGACTTGGCCCAAGTGCAAGAGATGCACCACCACGGATCGCACATGCGACGGCTATCGCGCTCTTCCAGCAGCCTCTTTCTCATGGGATGTTCTCCTCCGCACGATCCAGTTTCGTCTTATCCTCGTAACGAATAGTCATGAACTTCGCAGCCTCTCCTATTTCCACTACACCGTGGCACCCATTCTTTCTGGCCCGTTTGACGACTCATTCTGGACATATTTTATCCCGCAAATGGCCCATTCTGAACCTGCCGTGCGACACGCCGTACTAGCCATTAGCTCGCTTTACGAAAGTTTCGATCCCGCGCGTACTGATGAGCCCAGAATTGACAGGTTCGCCGTCAGTTATTATAACAAAGCGATCAATCTGCTCGTCAACGACCCGAAACCAAACATCAATAACGTTCTGATTATCTGTGTGCTTTTCGTCTGCATTGAGCTCTTGCGCGGGAATCGTGAAGCTGCTATCAGCCATGCGAGTCATGGCGTACGTCTACTCAATACCGCGGGACATAACTTGAGACTGGCAACAATATTTTCACAAATGAGCATTTTCCCACTATTCTTCGTTAAAGAGGGCGCCGACTTTCCTCTGCTCCGGAACACCGGTATAGATAAGAGAAACCCTATCTTCTTCAGCACGAACGAAGCTCGACTCGCTCTTGATGAGCTCTGTATCCGAATATTACGCCTCATCCGTGCAGGGAACCCGTATCGCTTCGACAACGTGCCGGGAGAACCGCCGCAGGAAATGTATGATCGCCAGAGCCGGGCAATGTCCGACCTGGAAGCCTGGGATAAGGCCTTTGCAAATTTCCAGACCACGCGACTCGTCGCCGATAGGACTGATGCAAGTTCTTTGGCGCTCAAAATACGCCAGAGACTCACAAAAGTATGGCTAACGAATTGTTTCAAGCGAGGCGAGATAGGGTACGACGAAAACAGAGATGATTTCGCCGAGATTGTAGGCTGGGCGCGAGCAGCAGCTGATAAACTCGAGGCTACCAAGATGAGCCCAGCAAAATTCACGTTTGACACAGGGTTCAATCCGCTATTGCATTTTATCGTTCACAGGTGTCGCATTCTACGAATACGTCTTGACGCACTCGCCCTCATGCGGAGACTCTCCAGCCAAAGAGAGTCTTTATGGGATGCATCGCTAATGTATGACATGTCGCGACGGATTGTCGAGGTCGAGCACGATATTGATCTTGATGGGAATTACGACTTAAACTATGAGACTATCCCGTCTGATTCAAAGAGGGTAATGGGGTACTTTTTTCAAGAGTCCAAAGAGACACCGCCTTGGGACTCACCAACAAAGTCGCCAAGGGAGCACGTCTATTTTGTAGTTTGGAATCCCCAAGGTGGTATTGCTTTCAGGAAAGATTTTCTCAAAAGGGATACTGGTAATACGCATTATCCAGTTATAGCCACGCATTCTATTCAATTTCCTCGTCTGGAAAAGACTATTGAGGCAATTGACTGAGGGTGAATCGACACCAAATGGGTTTAAGGTTACGAGGCCGCTGTGAGGACTAAGTAGCTACACCTATGTTGCACGCTATTGTGTCCAGGTTAGTAATAAATTATTGGATTGCCGTGTTAGAGCTGCATGACGCAAGCGAATTAGAAAGTGGATTTACCGAAATGTCTAAGACTTAATATATTAGATCAGTTTTCGCGCTCCAGGCGCCCGTGTTCCAGACGTTGAGCCTCCTCATACTTCCGTTGAAGCTGCTGCATAAGCTCGATGCGCTGAGCTCCAGCGGTGCGGCCGGGTCGCACGCAACGCTTCTCATTACAGTAGTAGACCCTTGTGGCACTTCGCGCCTAGCACCGTCGCGCCAATCTGGATTGACGCTTGAAGTCCTGGGCTCCGTTGCTCAAGGTCGGCGTCTCGATACGACGGTATGTGAGTATCCTGGACAGTCATTCCGGGTATCTCCTTCGGACGAAGGCTAGTTCAGAGGACGGAAATTGGTTGCTTCCTCGGCCGAACTTTCCAACAATTCACTCGTTTTGTACTGTGTAACCTCCGTTGGACTTTGGAGCAATTGAAAAGCAGATTGCCAAGAATGAGTGACATAACCATCGGCAGACTTGGACCTCACTTTAATAACAAACAACCAGTGTAACAATCATTCAATACCTGGGGGGAGTTAACAACGTCTCTTTTGCATGGAAGGGCACAAGCCTTAAGAGAAGAAACACAGATGCTGTCGATGGCGAGTACTCCTCCTAAGAGCTACTGCATGACCACGCGCGACCCAGAAACAAGCACACTGAAGATAAAGAAACATGTCCATGCTCCAGGTCCATTTCACTAATGGCGACAGTGCCATACGAGCTCACTGCAGACTACCAGCAGTAACCAAGGCGCAATTTAGTCAATTCCGCGGTACTCAAATAACTCACTCCACTCCAATCTTCGAGAAGCTTTAGCACAAGCCCCTGTTCCATGGTGATTATGCAAACGCAACATTCGTCCGGGTTTGGTGAGTTCTGCATGGGTGCGTAGATCGGTCGGGCTTTCATGTCAAAAGTCCAGATTGCACGTCACCGGGGGCAATGATCGACAGACAAAGGTGGGTGTGCGTCCACGCGCAGACTGATGGACCGCTTGCATCGGATAGAACCGATCAGGTCCATCAGCCTCACGAGTTGCGCTTGGTTGCAGCTTCCAGTCATTTGTCGGGTGTAGCGCGCCAGCTTCAATAACGGAGCGTCTGAGATGACCTCTCTGGTGGTCGGCTGCGGTATGTTGGACGTGTCCGAGAATCCACCGGCCACATGAGAGATTAGAAGCGCCTCATGTTTATTATAAGACTTTCCACGCCTATTCGAGGAGATCCAAGGTAATGTTATAGGATTAGGTCATCCAGCTGCCAGTATCTCTGTAGCCGAGAGCTCACCTTCAGGCCTGGCCATCCTAGATGCAACTCGGCCTCGGACACAATCTGGAGCAATACCTTCACTTCATCTCGATCGGTGAAAAGTTCCCTACAGAGAGCAATAGCCAATCCAGCAGTCAGCCGCGCGGGCACATACTCAGGGTTCGAGATAGTTATGCCGCAGATAATACGTACGGCAGTACGTAGCTCCTCCTCTTGCTTGCGTATATGCTGCGCACGGCCTACACCCAGACTAGGCATGCGCGGGTCGTTGGCCAATAAAAGCATCTTGCATAGCTGCAGGTACTGTTGTGCCGCCAGTGGGCAGTCGTACGTATAGTAGATGGTAGGAAGAGTGCTTCGGCAGGGTTCACTGGCAGGCTGTCCGAGGTCGCTGTTGATGAAGTAAATTGGTCGGAAAGAGTCTGGCTTATGCGCTTCCCAATCGATCGTATACTGCCATAGAGCATCCCACTGTGTCGTATCGTGGGTTTGGGCGCCATGTACGAAGCTCGTCACCCGAGTTGCATGAGCTATGATACGGTATGTCCATACGGCATCGGAACCTCTCGATAGGGGCCACTCATCCACACTATCGAGGTCAAAAATTGGATCCACTGTACGCCTGGTCATGTTGGCCACAAAGATCTCTTGTCGAAGAATGACAATCATGGCCGCATTTGTGAAGTCAGTGGACAAGAGATTTCCTCGTCGAATCTGCATCAGGACAGGCGCTGATACGGCATGTGAATTCACAGAGCGAGCTGCATCTGGCTCGGTCATCTCATCCAGAAAACGCAGTAACAGAGCGGAAGCAAGAACTGAGTCATCGAGAGTCTTGGATGTGTCGTTCAAGCTAGGTATGAGGACGTCTAAACATCTTCGTTCGTACTCATTGGAGAGACCATCGCCCACCCCAAGTGTGAGCTCACGATGCCTTGCCGAGATTGCCAGCACAGCGTACAGGATAACGGCGTCATTGGCGATTAAGGAGCCGACATAGGTTCGGAAATGCATGGCAGGATCGCAGTAGTCAAACTAATGCCAAAATTAGTTAACACGTTTGAAAGTGAACGACCTTTACCTACCCAATAGATAAGGGTAGTGAAGAAATGCTTGATGGCTTCCGCCTCCTCTCGAGCCAGAGGCCAGAGATACGGACCTTGGTATGATGCGTTAAGTGAGTGGCGTGCACTATAAGAGCTGCTGATGTCCACTGCTGCACCTTCGACCAAGTCGGACATGGATATATTTGGCGGCGATGTACCAAGAGAGGCAGGCGAACTGTACTCTTGTGTGATCGTTGAGACACTGGATAACTCAGTCGCTGTTACGAATGCCAAACCTGTCGAAGCTCGAGAGTCTGAAGTCAGGACAGTGCTTAAGGTTGTATCTTGTTCATGTGGGGACATATTAAGTATGATTGCAGATGCTTCCTCATTAGGAAATACATTTTGATCTTCGCCCTGTCTCTTATTTGCCGTCTGGGTGGGTGATGTATATGAGTGTGCTCTCGAACTGGGCTGTTGGTGACTGAGCGGCTGGTTCCCGTGAAAGGAGACGAATCGGAGCTGGGAGCCAGGCTTCACGCCACTAGTGCAGGATGTCCCGGAAGCTTCGCAATTTGAACAAATTTGTCGCGCGGTGATGTCACCTACATACTGGTCAATCGATCGCGGACAGGCAAGTGAGAGGTCTGCTTACACTTTTGATGCCGAGTGCGGCAACGGTCGCTAGGGCTGATGTTAGCTCTTCTTGCAGGAAAGGGCCGATGAGGGAGCAGACCAGGCGTGGGCTGGTCGTCGAGCCTGGTAACCAGCCATCTGATGCGGGACGTGTTGGGACTCTCAGGCAGCGCAGGCTCTTCAATCCGCCGATATGTGTTCGGATATGCTGATGGCCGAAACTATATCTCGATCTTTAAATATGACGTGGCCGTAGTACTGTTCCGGAGAGGTTGGGGACGGGATAAAAACCAGGCTGTTATACAGCAGGGCAAATATTTTATAGTACGTGCAGGGTTTACCCGAGATAGCGGAGGCAATCTGCCTACCCTGTAGCCACAGGTCTAACCTGCTAGTCTCAGTATAGTGCCCCAGGGCATTACATACAAAGACATGGCGAACGAGCCACATTATAATAATAATGTTTAAAACGGTGAACATTGTCAAAAGAAATTTAGACACCGTAAATCTACAAAGAGATAACAAGTCGGCTGGATTGTGCGTTTCTGTTTAGCCAAACTGGACAGCCTTAGGCCAGCCTGCATCCTCATAGAACTCTCGCAACGCCAATGTACTACAATCCATCGCCATCCTCATACACCTTGGCCCATCGCTGGAAGGAACAAAGTCAGCACAAACGTCATATACTACCCCTCAAACTGTCCAGCACCTACATTATCCCATGGTTGGCTTGTATCGACAAATCTAAGGTCTGTGCCAAGGCGAATAGTGTTTCTTTTATCGTGGTTGATTGTGGACGCGTGTATTGGCAGTAAATTCTTTTTATCAGCGAGCCACACCACAATGCATCACCCACGGCGGTTGCGATTCCACTGGTTTTCAACACTAACCATGTAAGAGGCGTGTAGTACAACATCGCCAGCCTCGTAGTCCGACACAAGCCATCGTTTTCTGTGCTCGTCCGCAAAGGCGATGGGTCCTGGGTTTAGAACACCTCCTGACATCATATTCTTGTTGAAGGCCAATTTTGCTTCTTTCTCGGTCAAACCTGAGGACACCGCTTTCTCGGTGAATTGACGTTCGAGATCGTGCCCGAGAACGTGCCCTTAGAACCCCAAGGTCAGCTTTGGAGCGTTCAGACCACGCGCTTATGGTCACGGTCACGCCTACCTTTTTCAAGATAAATAAGTCCTCCTCCGGTGATGTCAATATCACCCATAGGCACCCAGGCGGTGACGACAGAGTCGCTTCCGTGTCGCAAAAAGATATAGTCGTAGTGCACGCCGATAGCTTTGTTGCTGGGTATATTGTTGCGTAGCAGCGTTCTCTCTAAGGGCCGGGTGTTCTCACCCCAGCTAGTAAATCTTTTCATAAAGTTCACTATGGCTGGATGCTTACAAAAGTCGATATACTAATCCTCACTATGGGCTTTGAGAGCAAGATCCATGAACTTTGTCGACGTGGTTGTGCCGGTGCCCGGTCGACCTGTACCAACACCTGGGAAGTCCGCGGCATCTTTTTCCGAGTCGAAGATGCCTTCTACCGGTTTCGTCCCCAACTTCAGCAGGCCAGTGCCTGCGAGCATCTCAAAGTAGCGTCTTCGCGCCTCTAGGACATCTTCCCGTGGCAGGAGTCCCTTCAGAAATAGGTAGCCATTCTCCGAGAATATTTGGCGCATCTCTTCCAAAGGGGTATCCAGTGACGTGGGCTGGAGAAATCCTGTCTTCTCAGGGTTTAATTTCCCATCGTTGACGTACAGATCTGGGGCGGTGAAAATGGCGGACGACATGTTGAATATATAACGACAAGAGCGGATTTCGCGAGTGTATGTGTGATATACAATATTTTAGAAAGTAGAAGAGCCTTCCACAGTAATCATGGACTATTATTTATAGTTGATGAGTTGCTTTGTCCGTCCATCAAGTCAAGCACTTACATCCACGGAGAGGTCCGAAAGGATCGGATCGGAAAACTATACCACTTTTGGCCTATTCTCCTCCCCCACTCTTCCATGGGAGGGGAGAGGTCAGAAAAGGTTGGATCGGAAAACTATACTACTCCTGGACTATTCTCCGCCCCAACTCTTCCAAGCCCGTACGTCATTAATAAAGCTCTACGCTGTCGGGCAGCCAGACGATCATTCATGATAAGGGCCACTTTCAACGGGCCAAGCGGCCTTGGAGCGATGTTAACCCTGCGGACCGCGGCGAGCTCGATGTCGGGGCTGAATGTGATCTCTCAGATAGGGACTCCCAGTACGAGGTCCCGTTGACAGGTGGCGACATCCGCGTGCATCAGATCCAAAGTTGACAACACGCCGCTTCAATCAAAGATACACAGTACTGGAGCTATATGCCTATAGAGCGCAGATTCGAGCATCGTATCCTCAAAGCTTTGGACCCTCCATCTTGGGGACCTCTAGATGGCCTAGATTTCAGACTCAGAGTCATTGAAGTTGCCGAACTGAAGTATAACTCAGCCAGTTTCCGAGTCTTCATCTCGATCGCACCAAACCACGACAGCACCGCGTTACCCAACAGCCAACGCTATGACCTCATGGTCGAGTTCAAGCGCTGGAGGTCAGTGAAGCGTTTCTTGGCTCTTAGCCGGAAGATGGGTGTACCGACTACTGGGCTCCCTGATCGCATGTTGAACCGTTGGGAGGACTTCAAGGAGAACAACAGTTGACTTGTTGAGAAGCAGATCGTAGCCGTCGCGAGTTCCGGGCAGCCAACTGAAACCCCCAAACCTGAGGAAGCTTCTAAGCCACTCAAAGCTTTTCCGACCTACAAGACGCTCCAATGCGCGAAGCTCCCCCTACAAGCACATAGAATCGGCGGATCCATCGGAAGCGGGCAGTCTTAGAAGTAGGCGGTGTTTCCAATCGCGGGTCTCCTTGATGAACTCTGGCGGATGTCGATCTGCGATCGTAGCGGGTAATTTGCGTCAGGAGAAAATGTAAATCTTTGAAGTGACGTTGAGTGTTGTGGCATCAGACTTTTTGGTCTTCTCACTTGGACGGTTGCTAGGTGAAGGCCACACGTGTTTGTGCGTTACCATCTGTGTCAAGCTGTCATTGGATTTTCATTTGCCAGCCTCAAGCCACAAATGATCGGTATATCTCCGGTGATGGAAAGGTATAACGGATGACTGTCCCACCTTCTAGGGATAGAGTAGAACTAGAATAGGATCGCAGGCATCGGGCTTTTCCAAGTTGAAGGACTGGGCTCGACTGGGCACCTAAGGTATTCTTATTACTTGCACTCATCCCTAATACGCTCCAAAACGATCGAGGACTAAACCAAAAACTTGGCGTTCTCTCCAGTCTCTGCACTTGTGGCCGTCTGAAGCAGATTCGCTTGCCTATTCAACTTTACGAGAATGAATCTGAGGATAGTGGCCGTAACAAGGCCAAGAACAGTCGCGACACTGCAAATTGTCATGGCTGAGATGTAGCGTGGGGCCATGTTGCTTTGAAAAAGGTAACTAGCATAGATGCTGCTTGAGTTACCAAAGGCAGTGATGAGTGCCAAAGCAGCAGCCCGCTTTGCTGGAGGCCTGGTGACGGTACTCGATACCCACCCCAAAGCAACGACAAATCCAGGGTAGAGGCCAGACAGCATCAGCATCAGGCTAGCGTATCGGGGTGCTGTAGACGTGGTAGCTGCAGCCAATACGAAGCCAGCGGCAGCAAAATACAGAGGCACTGTAATGTGCCAGTACCGCTCCGAAGTCCTGTCGGAGTGCCAGGCGTTCCAACATGCCAAGAGGGTGGCCAGCGCATAGGGTGGCACCGTTAAAAACAAGGAAGTGACTCGGCTATACCCGAGGGTTCCAACAACGGATGGGAAGAAGTTAGTAACTGAGGCGGCAAAAATGATAAAAAAGAGAAGAAACATCTAAGATCATGAAATTAGCTCGGATCAACTGTAAACGATGGAATCCTGTGTCCTCAAATCAAACCACTTCAGGTGAGCTTACCAGGATCCACGTTTTGACATCCTTGATAGCCAGCATAAGACCAGACCAGAAACCCTGCTTAGGGAAGTCGTCTATGTCGTCTTCGCCAGCTTCGAGCTCGAGACGCCAACATGCGAGTATCTTTTCATGGTTGGAGAGCCATTTGGTAGTCCTTGGGAAATTTGGTAGTACCGGAATGAAGCAGATCGCGATGACCACGGTAGCCGCGCCCTCGATGATAAAGAGCCACCTCCAAGCCCTCAAACCACGAGCACCATCGAGTCCTCCAATGATCCCAGCACCGATGAGACCAGAGAAAGCTCCTGCAATAGTGGACCCGGAATACAGGAGAGCGGTGCGAAGAGCTAGCTCCTTTCGAGTGTACCACGTGCTAAGATAGAAAAGGCAGCCAGGGAAGTAAGGAGCTTCGACAAAACCAAGAAAGAATCGGCAGAGGAGGAGACCGACGAAATTCTGAGTCGCTGCCGTAGCGGTCGATACAATTCCCCAGACGATCATGACTCCCGGCAGGTATAATGCGGGCTTGCCAATCTTGTTAAGAAGTAGGTTACTAGGCACCTGCATAAGAATGTATCCGACAAAAAGAATAGAAACACCTGATGAGGAGTCAGCACATTCGTCTATGTCCTATAATGTTGCTTAGACCCACAGGTTTGGTATTCATTGCCCTGAAGGTTGAGATCTTCTTCGAGACCTCCGAGCCGTGCCGAGGCTATGTTATTTCGATCAATATAATTGAGAAGATACATGATGATAACTGCAGGCATGAGTCGGAGGTCAATCTTCCTGACCAAGCCCTTCTCAAGAACTGCGAGCTCTTCCTCGGACATTGACGTCAGAGCATCTGGGATCCTCCTTGCATGGGCAGATTGATACGGCGGCTCTTCGATGTGACCTGCCGCACCATCATTCTTCTCGGAGACGGCCATGAGGAGTACTAGTTGGTTTTTATTGAATTGTACAAGGTTCGGAGAGTACCGCGAACTTGAAGAGGAGATAGGGGAAGATGTGATAGCGGGACCGTTCTTAGAAAGGTCAGCAGGTTATATAGGGTTTGCCCAAGTGCTCGATAGCAGCTCCATGATGGATGGGTAGCTTCGAAAGTCGCCCGGCCTCTAACCGCCCCTTGGGGATCCTTAATTACGGGATGAGATCGTGGGGTCTCCATATCGGGTTGCATCTGAGCGGAGTCGGAATCGGAGTCGGAGTCGGAAGCGGAGTCGGAGTCCGTCTCAACTTCAGGGCAACTTCCCTTCCGATAATCCACATTGCACGTCAAGAAGTATCATTTCAGCAATTGTCTGGCTGTCTTTACAATACCCGGCGGGGTAGAGCAAGCCATGACAGCAGCACAAAAAAAAAACATGTCGTCGGCGTCCTTGCATCGATCAGAACAAGTAGTCATGGCCAATCATCTGGCGGCACGCCACTGGTAGTTGCGGGGATACAATTCACCGAGGTCAATAGGTACCAGATATTAGGCCCTCAGGTCGGGATACTTAAGGAAGTGATGCGCAAAAGGAAACTTGGATTTATGAAATGGGTTTTAAGTTTCCTGCTTCGATAAGTAAGAAGCCCACGATCTCGCTCCTAATTCGCAAACCCGATCCGCTACAATGGGTATTATTCTTCAAACGAGACAAAATTTCTCGCTCATCGGCAGTGTTATCGCAACGCTGACGATTTTTTCCGCACTCTTCATTGCAGGTGAGCCGGTCGAGGGATCGAATTACCGCCATGGGTTGATAATGGCTGACACGCGAGGGTTTGGTAGGACTGCGCTTCAAGTACCGTAACAGAGGAATATTTTCATCGTCCTCCGCTAATATCAGGTTCATTCAAGAGCCTAAGGGCGAAGCATTCAAGGGAAACTCCAAAGAGCTCCAGACAAATGGTGCTGCCAGTTGCAAGGCATGGTACTCTCTCTACCAGCGTTATGGTCCAGCGTATGAGATGACCGTGCCTTTCTCCCGCCTTCATATCATCAACCACCCGACGTATTTGGAGCACATCCAGAAGCACAATCACAAGAATTACGTTCGTGGTGCCTTTACTCGTAATCTCTTTGGCAAGCTACATCGATCTGGTATTTTCGTTGCCGATGGGAAACACCATCATGTCCAGAGAAAATCAGCCACCCGAGCTTTCAGCAAAACGAATTTCGAGAATCATATCACCAGGTCTCTGCATCATTGGCTGAATGTACTCATGCGTCTTCTGACAAACTTAGCCAAGGACGAAACCGAGTTTGATTTCCAAGAGCTAATGGGGCGATTCATGTTCTGCATCTTCCTTCGTATCGCGTTCCATGAGGATAAGCTCGCCCTCGATGTCTTGTCTGACGACCCGAAATGTCTAGACTCTATTCCAAAGTTTGTTAAGGCGTTTGACGAAGCCACTCACCGTATGTTTAAATAATTGAGCGCTTTTGGAACCCTTGCATAATAACTAACGCCCCCGTAGTATTCGACCGGAGACGCCGAGACCCAATCTGGAAATTGACAGAGAAGCTCTCGGGTGAAGACAAAATCACCGATAAGGCCGTCAATTTATTTTACCAGCAGATGGATGCCCTGGTTCAGAAACGGATGGATGCTGTTGCCGCTGGAAGCAAGCATAATCCGGATGATGGTGTTGATCTCCTGGATCTGTTCATGCAATCATCTAACAGTCTTTATGAGCTCAGCGGTATGATATTTGCATTCTTGATTGCCGGAAGTTTGTGGAACCTCTCCGAGTGGATCATCCGGACACTGACCGTTGACTTTTTGGTACTAGGGGATACCACCGCGTACTCGACGTCGTGGTTGATGAAGGAGATCTTCCACGATGAGAATAAGGGCCTCAACGCTGTGCAGAAAATCCGTGACGAGGCTGCTGAGGTTGTTGTTCTTGACGGCTTTCTCGAATACGGCGACACTGGAGTATGGTTCTGGAGCTTCTCGTACCCCATTTGAGCTGACAGTCTTGATATAGAAAATGCGATTCACTCATGCCATGTGGGACGAAACGGCACGACTTGACACCGTCTCCCCTGCAGGTCAGATGGAGGCTGCCGAGGATGACTTACTTCCAGCTGTGCCCGAGCTTAATATGCCGCCACGCAAGATCAAGAAGTGAGTTGGCATTTCCTGGGCCATTGATAAACGCAACATAGCCTAACGCTGAAATTCAGGGGGGACATCGTCAGCTATCAGAACTACGTTCTCTCCCGTATGCCCGAAGTATGGGGCGAAGATGCTTGTGAGTTCAAGCCCGAAAGATGGTTCGACGCGGATGGAAGGAACATCTCCTTCAGTCCATTTCGTGAGTACACCCAGATTTCGAGCGCAATGCCGCGATTTTAGGAGACTTACCTATGTTATAGGATATCATTCCTGGAATGCTGGTCCCCGGAGCTGTCTTGGGCGACCTCTTGCCACATACGAAGGCATCTCCATTGCCGTCGCCATCATTCAACGTTTTGATGTCATTGTGTCGGACACCAGCAAGACCTATGAGCCCCTCGCCGCACTCAACATGGTACTTCAATCCCTTTTCTGCCACGGTGCGTCTCACGACTATGATGGACTAACGTAATCACGTTTTAGGGTGTTAAAGACGGCATCAAGATGAGAGTGAGGAACAGAAAGGACTGATTGAGAGACCGATTTAGCGGTGGATAATGGGTTGATGAGCTAGATTTTGAACCTGCCCACCGACCACTAAACTGTATTTCATCCATGTTGATAACTATCATTGAGAAAATAGCACCTTTGATCCATCACACAAGATCCCAATATATTGAAAATTCGTGTTGAAAAAGTTCACTGGTAATCGGACCTGAGATCGTCATTTCAAAGAAAACAAGATAGCTTTTGCGCCCTCCAATACAAAAACTCGAAGAGAAGGCTACCTGCATCTGGAATCAATCCCTAGAAAGGGAAGATTCGGGTATTTTTCTTTGCTGGATCTAAGTTTAGCTCCTACTGTAGATGAGCGGGCGTCGGACAAACTCAGGGTGCGGGGTAGCTGTCGTCTTTTCATTCTTCCACGCCAATCCAACAAACAACATTTCATCGCCACTATACTCCGTACTGCACACTCTGATCATCTTCGCATCTACTCTTGCTACAACGTGACGTGGCGCTCTATCATGAGCTCAATTTACACGTCGCTTTCATCCCTCTGAAGATCAATAAGCTCCTCCTGAGACACACTATGCTCTCTCACAGCAGCCGGCGCAGTGCTTGCCAGTCCTGCAGAGCGCAAAAGAAGAGATGCGCAGGGACGCGGCCATGTCGATTATGTCAGAGGTTGGGCAAAGACTGTCTACCGCCGTCTACCTTCTCCAGCCAACAGGCCTCGCCACGAGAACCATCATCATCTCTACTTGTACGTATGCGGTGACGAGGCGTTGCGAACTTATTTAAAACCCTAGTACTTGATCGTGGATGGGGCTTGCTAACGTGACCTGTACGTGCAGGGTGGCGCTTTGCGGCACATCCGTGCTCCTGAAGATCCAGAATCTATAGTGCAGAGCACTATCACTGCCTCAAATAGCGCTTTGAACAGCGCGACTGGAAATACACTAGCCATTGACTCTGCGATCCCAGGGCAAAGTCCATGTGCCTCTGCTGCCTCACAGCCATCGTCGGCGAGGCGGTCCGCATCTCGAGCAGCGCAGCCCAGGACAAGAACAGGGACACCAATCCCAGAGCACCACCTTTGTGGCACCGACTTCACAGGCGCAAGCCTCGAGCCGACATCGCCCTACTCGTGGCTTCGTCATGCGCGCATCAAGATGGGCAATGGTAAGGACACACTAAACCAGGATCCGGGCTATACTGCTAGCTCAGGCAGTATCTTCTCTCACGGGGACACGACGCTTCGAACGATTGAAGAGAATAGCCCTCCTGCTATGTCGTTCGAGCAAATGTCTTGGGAGCTGATTCTCCGGCTTGTCGATGCCTACTTCGAAAGAGCCATGGTCACGTACCACTTCTTACACGCCCCAACTGTGAAAACATGGTTAAAACAGCTATACAGTACGCAAGTGGAGGAGCTGGCGCCCCAGATCAAATGCATCGCTATGTTAGTGCTCTGTCACGGTGCCAGCCACTTAGGCGAAGAAGAGATGATGCAAATCAGTCATACAACCAAATTTGCTGTTTCCAGTGAGCAGCTTTTTCAACTAGCTGTGGCGCATCTGAACAGTGAGCATGGTCAGCCAACGATAGAATCGGTCCAAGCAAGACTCATCCAAGTACATCACCTGCTCAGCACATCCCGCCCAAATCAAGCATGGTATATGTTCGGCTCTGTGTCCCAGCTGATCTGGGCCCTCGGTTTGCATCGGCCGTCCAAAGCAGAGCAAACTTCGCAGCACCAGCAGCTCTGCTCACGCACCTTCTGGTGCGCTTACGCCACCGATAAGTACATCAGTGTCGCCTTGGGACGTCCTAGTCTCATACACGATGACCCCATTTCGCAGCCTTTACCCGTCTCCGTGGATGACGAGGAACTTGTCACAGATACTGACAAGGACCGCGACTCGAAGGACCGCTTCATTAGTGCAACTGTGCATCATATCTGCTTGGCGAGGATCCTGGCAAAAGTTTTGATTGCTCAGAGGATTACCGACTTGGAGAAGGTTATGACAGAGGTCCTTCAGAACAGAGATGCACTCGAAGCTTGGAAAGCCTCGCTGCCACCATTCTTGTCTGGTGCGGTGCATCCATCGAGCTTGATCCCAAAGTTCCGTCGTCAGGCTGTGGTCACGAGGATCTTCTACCTGAATGCCACTATCTTGATTAACAGGCCGCTGCTTTTATGTAGTCGACGTGGAACATTAACCTCGGCGGCTGTTGAAGAGTCCACGAAACAATGCCTGAGTGCATCCAAGGAGCTAGCTCAACAATTTATCCAGTTTCACAACGATGGGCAGCGTGCAGCATCCTACTGGTACACACAAAACATAACATTCAATTCGCTGTCTATTCTTTACGTTCATCTGCTCTGGAACCTCCAAGGCATCACTATGACCACGAAAGACGACGATGGGATCTGGGCTTTAGCTCAAGAAGCGCACTCTAGCCTGCAAGCGAACACTAAAAATAACGCCCCCAACTTCAGGTACTGCGCCGTCTTGGACGATCTGCGCAAAGAAGTCCAGCATTTGAGAGGCGATACAGCGGAGATAGCATGTGCGCCAACTTCTTTGGACCTAGGAAACGCGACAGTACCTGGGTATCTGCCGTTCGATCCCACTACCGAGGCAGGGGATTTCCTACCTCAGGGATTTGAAGCATTAGACACCACATTCTGGTGTTGGTTTGATGAGCTATCTACAAGCATGTAGCATCAGGTATCACGACTCTCGCGAAATAAACCACTTGCCTAGAATGATTCTGCCTATTTTAGTAGTGATCTCACAATCTCATCTGCTAATCTTCTTCACAGTAATAGACGGGAGCGTCTTTTTCCTATAAAAATATATCGCGAGTAGCGGATTAAAGAAGGTATTCTCTAGCTTTACTTAAGACTTTTATTTAAGTAATAAGGTAGTAGCTATAGATATAGTTAGAAACTAGGCTTATTTAGCTACTAACTTTATAAATAATAATTTTAAAAGTAACTAATAATAAGAAGCGATTTATTTAATATTTCTAAGTCTAACCTAAAGGTGCTTCTTAGTTTAAGCTCTATAATACGATTTCAGAGACACAGGTGGTTTTAGCAGGCGTGAGATTAATGTCTAAAAGGAGCGAAGTTTATTATCGATCTGCGGGGAAAGCTAGGGAAGATTATCTATAATTTTTATTAGAAATAGCCTATCTCTAAAACGTGTCTGGCGAAACTGCGCAGAAGGCGAGAGCTGACGTTAATAACAGTTGAATTAATAGTTGAATCAATAGCACTCAAACTTTCAGCCAGTCAAGTTATCTACAAGTTGAATTCAGCTAACAGCCTTAAATAATAGCCGAGAGCAAGCGCCTGGGCAGAGACGCCCAGGTCTTGGGAATCTCAGGCTCCGGTGCCTCGAGCAAGACAATTCCAGTCTGAAGGTCCATGTCACTGGCCTTGACATACAGCTTCCAATCTCGAGAGTATACTTTGTAACCCAGGTACAGCCCCAGAATAATAGGACCGGCGAGGTAAGCCATGAAAAAGGACTCAGCATTGGGAGGGGAGCCATCAGCAGCCTAAATGTAGCGTTAACGCGATCCAAGGGTAGAGGATTGTCGAGACTCACGTAGAGAGCAGAATAGAACGAGGCTACAAGAGCAATGACGTTGAGAGAGACGCCAAGATAGCTGCCCCAGACACCAAATGGGGTCTTGTAAGGTACAAGGTTGAGATTGATTCCCTGAGCACGGAAACCGGAACGCATACGTGCGTGGGCCAGGCAAATTGTGCCCCAGACAAAGAGAAAGGCAAGACCCGAAAGAGCAAGAAGCCAGTCAAAGACAGCGCCGCCCTTGGGTGACTCGCCAATGTACGCGAGAAGACCAAAAGCAAGTTGAATGATGACACAGTAAATAGGTCGTCCTTTGCTGTCAATGTAGTTGAGGAACTTGGGGGCGTGTCCGCGCATGGCCATGGCCTGCATTGTTCGAGTTGAACCGAATGTGCATGTGTTGGCAACCGATAATACCGAGATAGTAATGACAGCGTTAAAGATAGAGGGAAGGACCTTGATTTTGGCATCTTGAATGGCTAGGACGAAAGGAGAGGCCTTTGTATTGGCACCCGATGAATTAAGCAGGCGGTTATCGTCCGATCGAAGGATGAGACCGACGATAAAGAGGTTGATGACATAGAAGAGAGCAATACGCCAAAAGACCTGCTTGGAAGCAGTGGGGACGGATTTGCGGGGATCGACGGTTTCAGCAGCGGCGAGACCAACCATTTCCGTACCGCCAAAGGCAAAAGCTAGAATGTCATTAGCCGGAATATCGGTGGGATCAGCCTGGAGGACTCACCGGCAACAACAAAGACAGCACAGAAGCCCTTGAAGTTAGTAAAGGCACCAGGGTCATGCCAATACTTGGTTCCAAGGTAGCCTTGGTCGCCGACGCCACCGCAGTTGATGATGATACCAAGGATGATGAAGCCCAAACAAGCAGCGATCTTGATGGCGGACAAGACAAATTCGACTAAGATGAATCAGCAATGATACCGTTGGCCAAAACGATATGCTTACCTTCTCCATATCCACGAACACCAAAGATCTGAACAATAGTGAGGGCAACGAGGAAGACAGAGACCCAAACAGCCTATAGATGAAGTTAGATTTCGGAACATTTAACTAGTGTGGAGCAATGCCAAGCCGCCAAATAGATGCCAAGCCGCCAAGTAGATGCCAAGGTAGATCATAGATGTACAAACCATGTGGATGTCAGTGCGCCAGAACTCAATAGTCCTGGACGCGGCAATCAATTCGAAAGGAAGAACTGTAAGCCAGGACAAAGCGTATTCCCAACCGCAAGCAAAACCCCAAGATGGGTCCACGAAGCGGACGATATAAGTATAAAAGGCGCCGTTGACGGGATATAAGACGGCCATTTCAGCCAGAGCCAAGTTGGTGCAAAGCAACATGACACCGATGATAAGATCTGTATATCGTGTTGGTTATTGTCGTTAAACGAGCGCGAGGGGGGGTTTTTTACAGCCTGTAAAATGGTTAGCTATTGCTCTCAAACTTCAATTGCTTGCACTACTCACCAATTACCAGTGAGGCGGGACCACCCTTGTGCAGGGCGCTACCAGAGCCGACAAAGAGACCAGCACCGATGGCTCCTCCGATAGCAATCATCTGCATGTGTCGGTTCTTCAGGTCACGCTTAAGGTGACCCTGATGGGTTGAGCCTGCTTCTTCATCGTGAGGCACCGCGGTCGTGGTCTCGTCCTTGACTTCATCCTTGTGTGGGATTGATGAAGACATGGTGGCTGATTTGCTGCCAGTCTCGGGAGTATCAGGCAACGAAATAGAGAAGAGAAAGTTCAAGCAAATGTCTTGAATAAGCTCGAGATTAAGGGATCTCTTGGCTGGGTTTCCATGTCTTTATCTGCCAAGCCCACAACAGCGCTAGGCAGGTTTGAACAAGCCTAAGATAAGCTTTCCTGTGCGCTAATGCTGGTTGATTGACGGGGGTTTTTCTCGATTTCATCTCTCCGCCGAGATGGGTGGTCTAGAACCATGTCTCTACAATTGAAACGATACAATCATGTTGCGGCAAGGCGATACCCTGGCACCCACACTGAATTCTGGCATGTTGCCTCGTAAGCTTAGGCAGCTGAGAAGCCGACTTGGCACTGCAATGGTTCTCACAATATCTACGTAGCGCTCAATGGAACCTCTTTGAGTTGTCTCTACTAGTGTTGATAAAATCGGGTTACCAACTTGAGTGTAATACGGCCTTTATCGCAAGATGGACAATGGATCAATAAAGTCCGATCTGACCACCGCATTCAAGAGATGGAAGAGCTACGGCGAAGGACCTTCTTATCAGGGTAATAAAGACCAAAGCTCGCCACGTCCTTTTGTTGGTCGAGACGCCACACTGGCCTAGATAGCGCTTGAGCTGTGGGATTCGCCGATGGGCTATTCTACCGGGTTTGACCCCCCGATGGTGGATGGTGAAATGCTGTACACTTGCAGGGGTATATAGGATGTACTATAGGTTCCTTTACCCCGGAGTGACAGACTGGTCAGGAGATGCTTCACTAAGGTAAGTAACATTAGCCTTAAAACGGCTAGATCGTAGCGCTCACTTGACATCTACTCTTGTCGATTCTTACGTCTCGAAAACGGTCAAAGCCAATAGTCGGTGCCATTGTTCAAGTATATTGAGTTATAGAACAGTTCTTGGGTATTATTGTTGCATTATGATAGCAAATCACGGCGTATGTGCGTTACCCGATCCCACCATCAGCGAACCCCGACCTGCTCAATTAGGCAGGCACTTAAATACACGCAGATAAGCTGGTGCCGGCCTTCCGGCAGCCAATCAACGTCATGATAGAGCTGGAACGGCCAGGGTCCGAAAAAGAGACAACATGAGATCTTCTAGCCAGGGGTTGACTGAAACTCCTGACGCTTCTGAAAGCAATGCTTGTCCGTGAATAGCAACGTTCCGAGTTGTTGCGCCGCAAGCTAGTCTGCTTTCAACGTTGGTGCTTATAATACCTGATTTAGTGTCAGTCTTAAATGAGTAGACTTTATCACTAAAGAGAGCTTCAGAGGTAAACGTATCTATTACTTTGTCATGGAAACCCCCAACCATAGGCAGCATTAAACGAACCCAACATGAAGAGACGAGCGAGTAGGTAATGTACAGTAAGCCCGTGTTTTCAAGTCATGTGGCCATCATTAAGCTTGAAATTGTCGAGATAACGTATGTACTATGTACTGGAATATCACTGGTTCACTCACCTTAATGTAACCACGGTGCCTCCGGAACCCCATTCACAAGACATGAGTGATGTAAACACCGGCGAACTGCTTGTTTGGTAAGTGAGCACTTCTGGAAGCTTAAAACGTATCCCTGCAGGAACCCCCTAGACCGAGATTTCACCATGTATGTTTTGGTTGCAAGTGATGGGTACCGAGAATATCTACAGTCATTGGCAGCTATTACAACGCAATTTCAAGACACCATTATGGTCCTGCGTTGCCTAATGAAGCCACATGAGCCGCGCATCAATATTCTATCTGTCGATAGGAGTAGTATCTCTTATAGTCGACGGCCATCGGGTCGATCGTTTGGTCTATGTTTGCCTGGAATATCACCTCCCACGCCACAGACACGTCAAGAGTGGCGACACCCTTGCAAATGCGACCGCCTTAAAGGTAAGCGTTATCAGGGTAATAATACACCTGGAACCCACTGTCTCGCATACACGCACAGCTTGACTCGCAATCTTGCCGCTTGTATACTATTGGCCGTCTACGGATAAAGTTGATTCAAATGACCATGAGTGTATGAAGAAACTAATCTCACAGCCAATGGATGGATTTGCTGTCGACATCAGAGAAAATGTAGCCTCTTTGTTGACATATTGAGATCCAAGTGAAATATTACAGCGCAAGTTTCTATGGGCAGGTCTAGTGCTACAAAAGCAATTGATGGCCTCTAAAAGAACGCAAAGATGGGTTTGAATGCTAGAGAATTAATGCTTTCGTGTCATATAGGTTCAATAGCAGCTTTTTAGAAGGACGTCGCCGTTGGACAGCATTGTCGCACAATGGTACGGCAGCGGAAGTCAGCCCTAGCTCGCCTCCAACGCGGATATCCAGGGAATTCTTATTCCAGGATTTCTTAACAGCAGTCAAATTGAACATGAAGGTAATAACAAAGCATATCAATGTTGTGCTGCAAATATTATTTACCACCAATACTAATGACCTCTAAGCGCTTCTAACTGGGCAGCCGAGACAACCCATCTTGATACAAATTGAGATGATGTCAAAGGAGTGAGAGCCCTCGTTACCTGATTTAAAAGACGCATTTAAGACGAGTACATTGCCCGTCGAATCTTGCTGAGACAAAAGTGACAAATACCGTCTGCATACTAATGACCTGCTATGAGCGTACCAAATCACACTACTCTCTTTCACGCTCCGAAGCTCCAGGCAGGTGATGTTAAGGCACTTGGGGGGCTTAGTCTCGTGGCTGACATATAAGGCCCTAGCTGGTATTGTCTACTGATTGCATCTCTTGAGTGCAGATATTGGGTGCATTTGATCTTTCGAGGAGCCCTACCAACTCATCAATGTGCTGCCGAAAGGCTAGCTCAGGTAACTTAGATTAGAAACCCGGGGAATAAGTGCAAAGAAGAGTTATCGAGAAAGTACCAGTGATTGATTTGGATAATAGAGAGTTTGAGTGCGAACCCCGGTATAGTGGAGTTGATGGCACATGGTATTTGTTGATCGCCGAATCCAGGATTTGAAATATGAAAAAGTTTTGATGTCTTGTCAAGAGCCAACGTCGAACGATGATGGCATGCAAGTCGAATGGCGCACTGCAACTGTTCACAGGATAGATCCGGCGTGAATGTATAGAACACGGAGAGAAGAAACAAACACGAGCGGTCAAGAACTGCACAAAAACGCGATACATGCCGCAAATATATTCCTTAATGGAGATAGCCTGAGCGGTGGTTTCGCTGTTTCGCCAATTTACCTGGTTCAAGCTCAGTGCGGTCTTTTTGTCTGGACAATCTAGTGGCTAGCTAAGAGCAGTCATGTCACCCTTCTCGCAACCCTGCGAGTACGTAGGTTCAATGAGATATTAGAGCTGACCCCCGGAGTCAAATAAGACTCCCAGAGTCAGACAGAAAGTTCGTCAAAGGCACAACTTATACTCAATGCCAGGCGTTAGCCTCAGTATCGAGGCGTCAATGGCCAATTGATACAACATAAGATCAAGGCTTTTTACTTGAGATTGATACTAAACAGCATATATGAACTGACTTGAATTTTATATCTTAGCCCAAAAGATATTTATACTACAAGCAGAAAGATTCGTTGATATCAAAGTGGGTAGGCAACTCCTCTCCTAGTTCACCAGAAGCAAACTTGATCCAGAGCTTCTGTACCTGGTCTTGCAGACGTTCCGTCTCCGCTTTACTGCCACATCCTTGAATCATCGGTGCCGTATGCCATGACTCCCATGAGCCAAATAGAAAAGGCAGTTCTATACAATGCGCGGCCCCAAGAGGGTTATGCGAGGGGCTCCAGCGAAAGTTATATGAAGAAGACTTGCCACCGGCTTTCAAATAGTCCCTGTGGAATCGCTGGGAAGGCCAGATAAAAACAGTCCGTGTATACCACCACGTTACCGCGTAGTTGATAAGCCCTCCGATCAAAGGTATGCTTGACCAGGTGGGATAAGACCGCATCATAGGCACAAAGGCAGTGCCTTCGTTCTCAGTCCAGCCGATGAGAATGTCGTATTTCGGCGCTACTTGGCGGATTCGCTCCATGGTTTTTGACGTGTCCGGCACCGGGTAGCTTCCTGGGTGTGGCCAAAAGCCCGTGGGGAGTCCCATACTCTTGGCCTGGAGCAAGACTTGCATCTGGACATCGAGAAGCTCCTCCATTGTAGCCGTGCGCGGATCTACCTTGAAGGCAGATTCAGCCGCGCGAGATAATTGTCTCGTTACATCACTCGTGTATGGTCCCCATCCAAATGGGTTGCTCTGCAGTATAGCCCGCCGGAAGAGGCCGTCACAGTCATCCCCTGCCATCATTGACAGGATATAACAGGCGCCAGCAGACTGACCCATGGCCGTAACTTGTTCTGGATCGCCGCCCACTCCGCTAATATTCTTCTGCACCCATCTGAGCGCAGCAACGCAGTCAAGCAATCCTAGGTTCGCTGGTGCAACGCCATCGATAGGAAGAAAACCAAAAATTCCTAGCCGATGTGTGACTGTGACGACAACCACACCACGGCTTGCGAGGGATTCCGGAGAGTAGCAATCGAGGTCCCCGCCACCAGATATGCAGGCACCGCCATGAAACCAGACCAGGACTGGCAGCCTCGCTTTCTGCTCCAGAACGCGTACTGGGGCAGCGACCGACAAGTGTAGGCAGTTTTCCTCCATCTTTCTGTCACGGATGATATCTCCTGTCACAAAGTTGAGCCTTGACGGCCGTTGTGGGCATACAGAAGCGGGTTCTGTGCCATTGACTGGCTCGATCCATGATTCCAAAACTTTGGGAGGTGTGAAACGTGAAGCGTCGGCGTAAGGAATCCCCCGGGCAATAAAAACTTTTTGCTTTCGCAGGCCAATGATGTCACCACCTGGAAGCTGGATTTGATGGCGTTCAGAATTCATTGCAGAACCAGAGACTTGCGGGGAATGCTTAGGTCCTGAGTATGGGCGTGAACGATGGAGAGGATACAGGATTTATCCATATTCGTGATTCAACGACGACTGACAAATTAGGCGGCAATTGTTCGAAATAAACACCACTGAGAATAATACAGTACTGGGTCGAACGCTCACTTCTTGTCGGCTTATGCCGATCTGCAATATCGCCGACATACTACCCGAAAGTCGCCGATATGTTTAGGTATCTAAAGCAAAGCCGACTAAGAGATTGCAGGGGCAACAAGGGCCACTGATACGCAAGAAGTTAGGTGCGCCATGTGGATTCTTTATTCACATTCTTTGTCTATGATTGGCGTAGCTGGCTGTTACAGTCTGGCACTAATAGCACCTTTCTCTCGAGTCAGATAAGGGCTTACTTGGAGGATCCAAAGGGCTTACCCAACCAATGTTATGAATTAGATCCAAAATTGCAGTCTACATACCAAGCCTGGGGGCTCAACATTTCGCTTCAGGCCTGCCAAAGCGTCTGATAGACATAGGGTCTTGAAGGCCGAAGCCACTTTGTCAAATTTGCTACGAGTCACGGCAGAATAACGACATTGTAAAAATCACGCGTTGTAGCCTTTTGACTTGATTTGCGCATCAGATCGGATAAAAATGCCGACATGGTTGGATAAAGACAGTTCTCTGTTCATAGTTAACCAGGCCACCGCGGCGAGAAGTGCTGGTCACATTCTGCACTGATTCTCCAGAGACGGCTTTTCATGCTGAGTTGAGATATGGCATTTTGTATTCTACATTCTAAACCTCCTGAAAATACAAAATTCCTATGGATATTTATTCGACTGCGATGGTTTCAACGAACGCGGAAGCTTTGCCTCAAAATTCAGGGACAGATCTTGCCTCTGTGGCCTTTGCGTTGAAGCCAGAGACCTGAAAGATTGCACTCTCTGGCCCCAACGTTTCAATATCATGGGCTTCGATACAGGCGGCCCGACTATTCAATACGGCTTCGTGCGTACGGACCAAAATCTCGGCCTGAAAGTCCTCGAGGGCTAGTTCAAGAGTTTTGCTCCCCTTCCGCCAGAGCGAGAGTTGGTGGACCAGTTGGACTACGTCATATATCCCATGATTCGCCGCTTCGCCACGATCTGCGGAACGTGGTGGTTAGCACACAAATAAAGAGAGTTTAGGGTACCAGTATATTGGGCTCTTACACATTGTCATCGTGTGCGCTGCGTCTCCGACTAACCAAACCCTACCAGCCTGGCCTGGCCATTTCTGTGTAGGCCAATCTTCCAACTTGAGCTCCATCACGGGATTGTCGTCTGGGATCTGAAGAATTGCCTCTCTTAGACGCGGGAAGTAGCCGGAGCTTTTGATCGCCGCGGCTTTAATACGTGCGATCTGTTCGGCTGGGAGTTTGGGCAATTCTCCGTTCTGTTGGATGAGCCAGCTCATGTTGAACTGTGCTTCATAATGTTCATCGAGACTCTCGCTGCTGCCGTTACTCTCGGGTGTGGAAAGCATTGAGAAGAAGATATAGTAACCGGATGATGGGTGCGACCCTTGCCACAGAATGGGATGAATATCTCGAAATGGCTGCATCTTCTTGGGTGGTAAGCGGAGAGTCAGACCCATGAAAGCCACGGGAAGGCTGTTCAACTCAGCCATGTCTTTTCCTAGGAGGGCTCTTTTGACACGACTGTTCTTTCCATCGACGCCCAACAACATCGACCCGTTAACAGATGTTCCATCAGCAAAATGAACAACAACACCATCATCGTGTGTTTCGAATCGAGTAAACTTCTTTCCCCAGCTGATATCAAGGTCGGTGCTCAACAACTGGCGGAATTTCTTGCGGTTGAGTCGATAGTGAAGGGAAGACGGGATACCGAACTTATCCTCGCCGGTCGACAGATCCAGGAACTTGTAGCTGTCATGGTCTGTTTTCCGTCAGCGTTAACATATAACTCATAAACACAACTGTGTAGATGTACACGAGGCCACGAACCTTTGCCCCCTTCAGCTGGGTCGACTTGTATGGAAGGAAGCTTGGCATATACATCTTGCGGCAGGCAAGCAGCCAAGGCAGGCAAAGCCCAATGCATCGTGATTCCCCATCCCGCAGGGCGCTCGTCAAGGCTGCTGTCTCTATCATAAATCTCAAACGCAAATCCCTGCTTTCTCAGGGCTTGCGCTACAGTCAGACCGACAAGGCCTGCACCGATGACGATGATTGGCTTTTCATCTCTGGTGGAAGTCATCATAGAGCGAAGGAAGGATGTTGGTGCAAGATCAAATTCGAAACACGGTTCGATGGTACTAACGATCTGAGCTCCTCTGATATACCTATGCCCCTTTCTCCTTATCTCACCTGTCTGACTGTAGTCATATCGCCGAAGATGCCTGCAGCTGTGGCACACTCTACTCATATCGGCGATATTGATATCAGTTGATTTGCCACAAGGCCCCCACTTTACAAGTCGGCGATATGCAACAGTAGTGGATATTGAGCCGGATGTTTCCTGGCTTGGGTATTGGAGTCCCTCATCGAATACTGGATCGAGGGAAAGACTGATTATTAAAGGCAAAAGAGATATCCCAGGTGCCTCTTCTCGATTTAGTACTTCATATGTACTGCGACCATTCGATAATTAGTACTACGCTATCAGCAGCACACGAATCAAAACAACCGAAAGCACTATTTGCGTCAACATGCTATCAACAAAGAGGATCAATGGTGTTGAAATTTGTTATGACGAATCTGGCTACGACGATGGACCTGCCATTGTTCTTCTCACCGGGTGGGCACACGACGTTAGCCTGTACGATGGGCTTCTGCCGTATCTAGCCAAGAAGCACTGGGTGATTCGGGTTGGATGGCGTGGCCACGGACCTTCGCGTGACGAGATAAACGATTTTGGTGTTCAAGAGCAGGTCAGCGACACTTTGACGCTCCTGGAGCAGCTCGGGGTCAATCAGTTCTATATTGTTTCGCATTCTCACGGAGGCTGGGTGGCTCTTGAGCTGGTTGAAACAGTTGGCAAGCCTCGCATTCGTGGTGTCGTGATGATTGACCAGATCATGACGGCGCAGCCGCCAGAGTTTGAAGCAGCTTTGCAGGCAATGCAGTCCGAAGCTACATGGCGCTCGGCTCGCAAGTCTCTCTTCGACGACTGGATAGCGCACAGCGATAACCAGCCGGTGCTGAACCACATCATCTTCAGCCTGAGCAGTTTTGGCTACGCCATGTGGTCACTATCCTGTCGTGTCATCAGCAACGCTTATGCGACATGGGGCTCGCCCTTGGGTCGTATGGCTACATTTTCTGATCCGGCACCGATCCGCCACATTTTTTCCCATCCTTTGAACAAGCCCGAGTACCGGCAACTGCAAGAGGACTTTTCTAAGAAACACCCATGGTTCACCTACAAAGATCTTCAGGGCGAGACGCATTTCCCAAGCATCGAGATTCCAGACAGAGTCGCCAAGGAGATTGAAGACCTGATTCAGAACACTTCTTAATTCATTCGAAACGAAGGACACGGGCAAGGGCGTGTATCATTTAGTCTTTCTTTAAAATAGCTCCACCAGACAACTTTTACTCAAAATCAAGCATTAGTATCTCATCCACTTTCATAGCTCTGCGTATGGGTTAGTACATAGACACATCGTGATATCTCATGATATCTCATGATATCTCATGGTAACCCCCTGCGGTGGGAGGTATTAGATAGGGAGAAGTTTTGGCCCAGTAAAATGCCACTCCCCGCTCTCCCTTCTTTTAAACTTTCCCTCTCATGAACCGAATGGCCTGGCCTGGCCTGTAGGATCTCATAGATAACACTAGCGTCTGCATTGACTTTGTTCGCTCCCCAGGTTTCTGTCTAATCGGCGGGGTAGACGAAGCTAGTGAAACGAGTAGCCCACGAGATAATAAAGCCGGCAACTAACTAAGTCGCCGACATGAGAGACGAGATGGCAAGTACCAAAGGTTGGGGGGCTGTAGCTCCAACGAGAATGTATAATACCCTGTTCATGACAGCGAGCTGTCAACAAATGCACTCATGCAATCGAGTGACACACACACACACAAACAAACACAATGGATCAGACAACCGTAACAAAAGACAGCAAGCAGTCAAAGAGCGACGCCCAGTCATGGCTTGGCGAAAGCCAAGAAATAATCGAAGAGGGCGTCATCGAGGAATACGTCGCACCGACGGGGCTCAAGAGCATTTTGAAGAAGCTCATGCTCGTCGGGGTCGAGATGCGAGGTTTAGAACCAATCCCGCCTGAGAAGCAAACACACACGAGATACTACAATGTCTTGACGCTATTTGGGGGCTCTTTCATCTCACTGCTTCCGTAAGTTTATATAAATCTGTGCTCATCTCGGTAGGCACATCAACTTACAAACTTCAATAGGCTGAGCATCGGCACTACTCCTACACTTGTTTTTGGTTTATCTTTCCATCACGCGGTCGCTATGATAGTGACCACGCAGCTTCTTTTTATCCTCCCAACGCTCTACATTTTGACTCTGGCACCTCGGTTAGGTATGAGGCAGTCAGTCCAGTTTCGCTATGTCTTTGGGTATGCCTCCACAATACTAGGCTCCCTAGCAGGTGGTCAGTTGGCTAATTTTGTGATTTCTTGTTCAATAGGAAATTTCCAAACGCGATCGTATCCCTCATCATCATAGTGGAGATTGGCATTTTCGGCATCATGGCTGCCGTAGGCGGCGCCGAGTGTCTGGCGGCCGTTGACCCCGGGTCACTTCCTATCAAGGCCGCTGTCGGTCTCATCCTTGTCATGGCCTTTTGCATCGCTTTCGTCGGTTACTCGGCAATCCACATCGTCTGCCAGTATATCTGGATCCCAAACACAATCTGCCTACTTGTCTTGGCTGGCTGCGCAGGAAGCCAGCTACACAACCAGGCCCCGGCGGTGTCGAGGGGTTCATCGCCTTACCTAGCAACCGCCGGACTGTGCGCAGGAAACATGGCCACGTGGGGCACCATTGTAGGGGATTATACATGCTATATGCCAGCCAAGGCACCCCGGCTTCGACTGGCATTCTACTGTCTCATGGGATTGTACGTCCCGTTCACCATCATGATGATTTTCGGGGCGGCCATTGGTGGCGCAATTCCTGTGATACCCTCTTGGGGTGCTGCGTACGATCAAAGCAGCTTGGGCGGCGTCTTGGCTGAGATCCTGACACAGAGAACAGGCGGATTTGGCAAGTTTTGCCTAGTTGTCATTGGGCTCTCTATCGTCACAACCTCGGCAAGGGATATGTATAGCATCTCGCTCCTTCTTGTTGCGACTGCGCCGTGGCTCCGCCGTATCCCACGAGTGTTTCTTTTGGTATTGACGGCTGGAGTCATGATCGGTGTTGGCATCGAAGCATCTTCATCATTTCTCCCTTCCCTGAGCACATTGGTCGCCATTGCAGGCTACATAACCGGCCCGGTAATCGGCGTCTTCTTGGCCGAGTGGTTCGTTTTCCGGAAGGCGAACCCAGACAGCATTGATCCAGCTATCTGGGATGATGCCGCTGCTCTCCCGAGGGGCTTGACTGCAATATTTGCAGCCTTGGCACCATGGGGAGTTATCATACCTTCAATGGACTCGGTTTGGTACGTTGGGCCAATTGCAGCCCGAGTGGGAGACTTGGCCTGGGAAGTGGGGGCCACGGCCGCTATACTCCTCTATATACCACTTCGAGCAGCTGAGATTAGATGCAGAGGCCGCCTGTGACCTCAAAGCGATGCAAAAGGTTCCAGGAAGCTTTGATTGACCTGAATTCGAATAACCGATATCAATACTTCTCGCTGCACTGACTATGTTCAGTGGGAGAGTATCTTGTGGTGCGGACTGACGCTGTTTATTTCAGGTTGAGAGAATAGAGAACTCATGCAATAGAGATAACCCATTCAACTAAATGAGGTTGGATGCTTCGCATAGCAAACTAAAGTTGTTGTTTCAATGTCGGACCGATAGTTGCTTCATTGCGAGAATCGTATTTTGAGAGGGCTTGAACCTTAAAACTGCTAATTCTTGGTTCATGATTTCGTGATTACTCATTGGCTCGGTCATTCATTCCGCCCAAGACCGAGACTACAGAAGACGTCATGCATCTCTGAAATTTATGGTACATATAAAACCAAGTCCCACCCAAGTGGGCGGCGCTACATAACTTTGAACTCATATCTCCTATCTCCCAAGCAAATATATCTCCGCAGAAGCTTTTGCGCATACGAATTGAGTGGTCCCCACCTAGGTTCGAGCATTGTAAATGTCTCAGCCGACAAGCAGGGCTAGAGTGGCCTGCAGACACTGCAATGCACGCCGTATCCGATGTGATCGATCAGAGACCGGAGGCGCTTGCTCTAACTGTCAGTCAGCAAACACAAGATGCGAGCTGATTATTTCGAGACGTGGAAAGTACGTATCGTGTTGTATTGGCTCTGAAAAACAGTATCAGTGAATTGATTTAGAAACTCTCCTCTAGACACAAACGACACAATGGGCGGCAGTCAGAAGCGCCTATGTTTCTCGCAGACTCTGATGTTGTTCCGCGTAGCCCCAAGCCAGTGTCTCCGGATGACTGCCAGGACGTAAATACCTCATCCAGCCAAGCGGGAATGGACCGCAGACATGTCAGCCCATCTCTGTCAGAAATTACGATGCAAATGAAGTGCGGGAGTACCACAGACAGGGTCTTTTACATGGGCGACTCGGCGAATTTCGAATACGCCATACAAGAAGTTGGTGACCCATTTAATTGGTCGGCGCAGAACAGGGTGTGGGGAGATAATTTGCAGCGGTATATGACTGAGCAGCTGGGTCCGGTCACGAGAAATACCTTGCAGGTTCTCGTATCTGAGGAAGAAAATCGATTGAAGCGTGAAGGGGTTTTCTGCTACCCGGAGAAGTACATTCGGGATGTGCTAGCGCAGGTGTTTCTCGATTTCGTCTTTCCTTCTTGCCCAATCTTCGACCAGGTTGAGTTTATGGACCAGTACGAGGCGCAGACTATGTCACCCTTGGTTTTGAATGCTGTCTTCTTCATGGCCTCTCTTTACTGTCCTGAGTCGACCATATTCGATATGGGCTTCACGTCTCGGTACTTGGCTATTCTCACTTTCTACCGGCGAGCAAAAGCTCTGCATGATGCAGGTTTCGAGTCCGACGGTGTGGCTACTATACAGGCCACCATTCTCATGTCTCACCATTGCGACGGACCAATGGAACAAAAGGACACATACCACTGGCTGGGGATTGCTACTGGGTTAGCTCAGGCGCTGGGCATGCACCGAAGGTAGGATTCTTCTGCTGGCGTCTCCGTAATACTCGTCTGATCCAAGCCAGTAAATCCTATTCAGTCCTGCCACCGCGACGCCGAATGCTATGGAGGCGTATCTGGTGGGTGCTTTACGTCAGTCAGTCTTTGAGAAAAATGCGCTTTGTGAATGCTAACAGCATCAGATCAACGACGTACATCATGCAGCAATCTATGGTCGGACACCACACATACACCTCGACTTTTGTGATATCAAACAACTGGCACCAGATGACTTCCAAGGCTGCTATAGCTCTGAATTGGATCAGAACCAGAAAGCTGGACTTCAGGAGAGTAAGATGTTTTTGGTGCATTCTGTGGAGCTGACACTAAGAGGTAATCTATGAACGAGCGCAAGCTTCTGATTTTTGTTGGATGTTGAGCTGACTTCTACCCCAACACAGCTACCAAATGTATCCTCCTGAAATACAAACCATCTGACTCTGAGCAGAGACAGAAAGCGTACAAGGATATGCTCGAGTTTGAAGCCACTCTGACGTCTCATTTCACCAAACCCCCTTCTAAGATATCGTCGGAATGTGGCTTCTGGCCTACGCTCTTACACGTTCTACATCTGTAAGACATCCGGACATATATCGTCTATCTAACTACATTATTGACCTGTGATACTAGTGAATATCAGATCGTCTTTCACAGACTTCTTTCCGAACCTCTTGATAACGACGTTCTGTACGCCCTTGCTGGGAAGATAACCCACCTTCTTGAGGATATCCTCGCGGCCGACGTGCTGCTGCGGACTCCATTTCAGATGTAGGTGGAATATTATAGTGATATTGAGACAGAGGCTGACAAAACCTTCAAGATTTCCCGCGGTGTTTTCTTCTACTCTAATCCACATAGTCCATCTTCGGAAAGGGGGCGTCCATACAAATGTCCTTTGCGAGCACCGAATCCGGTTATCATTACACATCCTTGGCCTGTGTCAACCCATTTGGCCGCACATTATCTATACACGCCACTTTCTCGATTGCCTATTCAAGGCATCGTTGAAAAAAAAATCGACAGGACCGGTGGAACCGAGCTGGCAAACTGCGGGACTGGTCGCTGATCAAGACATCCCTTTGGAAGCTACCATCCGAAATCACTACGCGGATGAGACTTCTTGTGCTAGCTGCTCTAACACGGTAGTTCATGACTCTTCTACTAAAAGTACGGAAGAAGGCCAAGACGCAGATAACTACGAAGACTTCTCAGCACCTACAATACCGATATTTCCTTTTAATAACCTTGCTGATGAAATGGGGCTAAACCTAGAGTTTTGGAATGGTTTACAAAGTGATCATTGTTTTTCTTAAAGTTACATATAACTCTTAGTCTGGCTTATATATATAGTCTAATTTAATATTTTCCTGTCTTGAATTAAGAGGTTATTTTCCTAGTTTCCTAGCACCCGTGACGGTTCTAAGTCCCCCTTAGTACCCCCACCACTGATTTTCCCCTGTTACAGTTGTGGAACAGTTTAGAATACGAGGATTGACCCACCTAATTTTTAATTACAAGGACTGATCCGGAAATAAATACGAGGTCTAGAATCCATGCATGCACCCTAATAAGATTAGATGAACTGCTGCACTAGCTGTTCATCTCTGTTCTAGCATTCTTCCCCTTCTTGTTCTACGTTCTAAGACCTGTCATTTATCCAATTTGATATAGTTGTCTTGCTTACCCAAGAAAACGCGCTTCGTTGCAAGCTCAAGTTACGATGCGCAATCGCTCGTTCTACGCGACATGTGTCGCCTTTCTGAGCTCGCAGTCGGTCTTTGCGCGTCCACAAGCACAATGGCGTGTTGTGACCGAGACTGATGGCTTAGATGCGGTTCGCGCTGCTGTTGCGTTCCATCAACCGAAGATCTCGCAAGCCGAGTCCTTGTTGATGGACATTTCAGATCCTACCTCTGATAAATTCGGCCAGTATCTTGACCACAAGGGCGTGGTATGTTTTATGATTGCGGCATCTGCAGTACTGCGTCTAACGTCAAGTAGGAGGATTTTTTTGTCCCGAGTGAAAGCTCTCAACAAAAGGTCCTAGCCTGGCTTGAAGATGCTGGTATCACTTCGTCTTCCGTGCAACTTCGAAAATCAGCCGCCGTAATGGAGTTCTCTGCTCGAATCCATCAACTGGAGAATCTTCTCGGCGTAGGGGTTCAACTAATGCAAAATACTGCAACTAGAGAGTTGCGTCTTGAACCCGCGGCCCCCGCAATTCCGCCAGAATTACAACATGATGTGCAGTTCATTACCTTGACACCATCATCTCGAACTAGCAAAACGAAGCGAGCTCGTGCAGTGCAGCCAAGCAAGGCCCCTGTTTCATCGCCATATAAGCTCCCAGCGGGCGAGGACTTGACAAACTGTCGTCTTAGCTGGACTCCTGCTTGTATTCGTAGTAAGTGCCCTGCCTTGACAAATAGCAGTCAAGTATAACTAACAATTTGTAGAACTCTACGGTATCCCGCTTGGTACCAAAGCTGCACCAAATAACTCTATGGGTATCTACGGGTTTGGTGATGGCTGGAAACAGGCTGACCTCGACAACTTCTGGACCAAAGTCGTCAAATTCATTCCCAAAGGAACAGGACCCAAGATAAACAGTATTAACGGAGCAGACTCGCCTGGCGAGCAAGTTGAGGGCGAGGTTCTACTCGACCTCCAAATGGCATATCCAATTGCATACCCGCAGAAGGTCACGGTTTTCCAGACTCCTTACAACAACCGTGGTGGTCTTCTCAACGATTTCCTCAATGCTGTAGACTCGAGCTATTGCCATTACGACGGAGGAGATGACCCGTTGCTTGATCAGGAATTTCCGATCTTCGGCGGATTTCAAGGGCCCGCGATGTGCGGCACCTACAAGGTGACAAATGTGGTTTCGATCTCATTTGCAGTCGACGAGTCGACCTTGACACGACACTACATCCAGCGTCAGTGCCACGAGTGGATGAAGCTTGCTCTTCGCGGCGTTACGGTTCTTGTAGCATCTGGAGATCGTGGAGTTCAGTCAGACACGTCGTGTGGGACAAACCCTTACGACAAGACCAAAGAAGCTTTTAGTGCCCTTTTCCCAGGCTCGTGTCCATACGTGACAACGGTTGGAGCCACACAAGTCAACTTCACGGGAACACGCTTTCAAGAAGTTGCCGTCTACGATCCAAAGCACAACTTTTACTCTGGCGGTAGGAGCCCTCCTTTATGATGCGCTTTCACACTAAACTTTGGTTAGGTGGTTTCAGTGATGTCAACTCACAGCCCGCGTATCAACGCAAGGCCGTTGCTCAATACCTTGCCTCTAACGACCCGCACTACCCTAAGGGAACATACAACGCCTCTAATCGAGCTTTTCCCGATGTCTCAATGTTAGGCGCGAACATCACACTGTCGGATGGCCTAAAAATCACAGTTGCCGGAGGAACCAGTGCCGCCACTCCTCTCTTTGCCGCCATGATTAACAGGATCAACGACGAGCGTTTGCTGGCAGGAAAAAAGCCAATTGGCTTTTTGAACCAGATCTTGTATCAACATCCGGAAGTTTTTACTGATGTAAGTCTTGATTGAAATGATATGTTGACAACGAGCTAATAGTTGAATAGATTACTGACGGCTATAACCCTGGATGTGGCACACGAGGCTTTAAAGCAGCGAAAGGGTGGGATCCAGTATCTGGACTTGGATCACCCAAGTTTCCTAAACTTCGGGACTTACTTGTAAACCTTCCTTGATATACTGCTGACCGGAGATCCAATTACCTTGTAGAATGTCTCAAGTTTTATGGAGACTTAAAGACTCTATTTTACTATCCTGATTTATTGTGTAAATACAGTACTCTAACAGTAGCACTCCAAGCCCGGCTAACTTGTCGCGAATTGCGGTAGGTCATCAACAGTGCCCCATTGGTTATCCAATCAGCCTCGCCTCAATTAGCATGCTGTGAAACCCTTGCGGACGTGAAGCTAGAAGCAATAGTGGCTCAATAGTTTGATCTTAGTGGTTACTACTCGACTTCACTGGACAAAGGGTTGAGAGAACAATGCCCGCAGTACTCTTTATCAGTTCCACAACAGGTGGAACAATGTTGAGGGAAAAGCGTAATACTACAAGCTAGTTGGGATGCTCATAGTCGGCTTGAATTTCTTGACAAGAGTTTACTAAATTACCTCCATATGTAAACACCTAGACGATCTTGAGGTGGGGCACGGCACTAAATACTTGTGGAGATAATGGCTTGCCGATTTAATTTACCGTACTCGACATTTTTCGGCCTATACATAGGCTAAGAATCTCCTGCGCCATGCTAAGGTAGGAAGTATCAACAAAGGGGGCTGATAAAAGGTCGCATTTCCTCTTAGCGAACTGCTTGAGCTTTCATCTCTTTCTGTCACACCCAACACCCGTCACTCGTTACAATGGTTGCAAGGCTGCTTTATAGCGCCTCGGCGTTTCTTTCTTTGGGCGTGGTCTACGCCGGTCCATGTCGACCAGCGTCTTTCTCCACCACGTTTACGGGTCTCGAGTCCACTTTGACGACTCTTGAGCCCACAGCGGCGACTCTTCAGTCCACTTCGATAGCCCTTACGTCTATGTCAAGCTTTCTCGAGTCTGTGTCAGAGTCTCTCGAGTCTACGTCGACTGCTGAAGCGTCGACTTCTGATATCTCGATCTCCCAAACTCCAAACACCGATGTCTCGACTATCGATAGCTCAACTACCGACGTCTCAGCCACTGATGCTTCAACCACTGGTGTTTCAGCCACTAGTGTTTCGACTACGGAGACCATAAGCGAGACTTCAATCATCGCTCCATCTTTGGCAACTGATACCTCGACCGACACTTCTTCGTTTGTCACTATCACAACAATCACAACATCTTCACAAACTACCTCGTCGGCCCAAGCTACCGATACTGAATCCACAGACACTCAATCTACAGACACTCAATCCACGTCTACGGACATCGAGCCTACAACAACTGAGACCACCACGGCCAAATCTACAAGCACCGGCTCTACAAGCATCGACTCTACAACATCCGAGTCTACAGAAACAGCAGCTGAGACTACAACGACTGAGACTGCCACCGCCGAGGCTACAAGCATCGACTCGACAACAGCCGAGTCTACGACAACAGCTGAGACTACAACAGCCGAATCTACTACGACAGCTGAGACTACGACAACAGAGTCTACAACAGCTGAGACTACCACAACAGAGTCTACAACAACAGAGTCTACAACAGCCGAGTCTACTACAGCGGCTGAGACTACAACGACAGACTCTACAACAGCCGAGTCTATAACAACAGCTGAGTCTACAACAACTGAGACTACCAAGGCCGAGTCTACCAGCACCGAGTCTATCAGCACCGAGTCTACAATAACTGGGACTACCACGGCCGAGTCTATAAGCACCGAGTCTACAACAGCCGAATCTACAACAACAGCTGAGACGACCACAGCCGAGACGACCACAGCTGAGACAACCACAGCTGAGACTACCACAGCTAAGACTACCACGACGTCGACCACAGTCGCCCCTCCACAGCGGTCCGACCTGTTCAAGTGCGATGTCTACGGCTACCTCATCCAAAAACGAGCCCTTTACCGTGTCGATCTTGCTCGCGGCACAAATACACTAGTTGCCACTAACATCGGCCCAGGTGGTTGGATCAACGCCATCGGCTACAACCGCTTCGATAACCAGATCTATGGTATGGTCATGGACTCTTCCGGTTCACAGCTTATCAAGATTGGAGCTGATGGCAGCTGGTCTCTCCTACCTACTCGTGTTACCAGCCGTAATGTCATCATGGGCGATATCGATAATCAAGGTCGATTTTGGATCTCTGATACCGGTCGACCCTGGTGGGTTATTGACCTATTCCCCACATCCCCTACCTACGGCAAGATCGTTATGTCGGGAACGGCAACCCATAATGATTATATGGCGGATTGGGCCTTTGTCCCTGGTGGTGGCGATTACTTATACACCATCCAATATACCCAAACAACGTCCACTCTGGTCCGTTTCAACCGCACGTACAATACTTGGCAGACGCTTAAGTCCTTTGGAAATATCGTGGGCGATAACGCTTGGGGGGCAGTATATGCTTCTGCCGATGGCATATTATATGGATCCGAAAATTCCAGCGGCGCTATTTACAAATTCCCGATTGCACCCACTATTGGGACGCCACAGTATGTCTCATCGGGACCATCGACTAGCTGGAACGACGGAGCCAGATGTATAGACAGCAGGTCACCCGCTGTTTAGGTGTCGCTGGGTAGACAGATCGGTTGCTGCTTTAGTCCTGACTGCTTTCGCGTTGGGTGGTTCTCCGGCACTACTGGCTCAGATTTGTCCCAAGAGGAAGTGCCAAGGTTGTATTGACGACATACAGTTGAGCTCTGGCTTTTTAGTGATTATGCTACTTATGTATTAATTCACCACCGACTTATTCGCAGTTCAGCAGGCATAGGAGTTTCAGAACGGCTCCTAGCGAACCACAAAGTTTCTAAATGATTCTAGATGATGGGCGCCATAGTGAGTCTTGAGTTGTAGAGCCTACAATATAATAACAAATTGGATCATCTTTATAGGTGACGGATAGGTTGACGCACTCATAGGAGACTATGTATCATGCTCATGCTCCCTCAAAGGCAAGGTGCTTCCATAATAATGAAGAACACAATTTTCGTTCCAATTTAAGCATTATAACCCAATGCTCGCAC
>JAJODA010000458.1:0-45245 GCA_021730345.1 Fusarium cicatricum
AACAACGGCTGTTGGCCGTTGAACCAACCAAGTTCCCAAATCCAACGAAACGCCCGGCCTCGTGGTTAAAAGGCAACTTTGCCTCCGTTGAGGCGAAGCGGTACCGGCCCGAGAGGTCCATGAGAACCCAGCGCCAATGGCGATGGATGCATGCCCTCGTCAGAGGACATGGATGATATAGAGGACAAAGAACTGAATCCGATATGTCCCTTGCCAAACCCACCATTGCGGCCCATGGAAATACCTGGGTTCGCCATTAAGGCATCAGCTCGATCAAAGACGTTTCCGTGGAATGCCGCGGCAAAGGTCCCGCCCTGTGGTGTCGTTGGAACCGTGGCTTGCATTGCAGGTCCTAACGCGGCGCTTTGCGGTGTGATTGGCACTGATGTTGGTGACATGCCGTGCGAAGGGAACGACGTGGGCCCACCGTTGCCACGTCCTGACGGCCGGAAGAGATAATGCCAAGGGGACTGGAAGATGATGTTGCTCGTCTCCTTAATACTCTGCTGAATCGGTCGCAGCCGTGCCCTGGTATCCGGCGGTAGTGGTACGGAATTGGGCCCGTACTTGATCTCCTCTATCATATCCGCCCAAGAATGACTGAAGTTGCTGCACAAGCTCCAGAAACTCGCTTGCGTACGAACACCGGGCTCCTTGAGCTTGATAAGCGAGAGCCTATTCTTCAGGATTTCTGTCTGTTGAATGACGTGACTGCACATTGAGATCAAGGCTTTCCAATGCTGAATGATGCTCTCCGGGGTGCGCTGGTGCATGGCGTTCCTCAAGCCGCCCATCAATTGCACATTGAAGCTGGGCAGTGTTCGCATAACGAGGTCTGATGACTTTTGCAAAGACAGGAAAATTCTCTCGAATTGTCGATCCTCTTCGGTAAACTCAGAAGAGATGCCTCGGCTGCCGACTGACGAAAATGATTCCCCTGATCGTGGAGTAGCTGACGTGATGGTCGCCGTCCGCCCATTACCGTTGACAAATGTTGCAGAAAGAGGCACAGGAACGTCGGTAGCAACACGCAAGTTGATTGGGTGATGGACCAAAGTGCCGTTTCGGTTGCGCGCTCCCGTGGGCCTCTCCACTGTAGGCGTGATGGACGGTTCGCGGGTATGCGGCCTCATGGTGCGGCCTCCTCTAGAGTCACCTTCCGATTTAGCTTGCCGACGTCCGTCTTCCGCACTGACAGACGACAGCGTGACTCGTAGCTCCATGATACTGTTATAAAGCAACATCAGGAGTGTTCGAATATATCGAGCATCTCCGTTGTTGACAAACGTATCAATATTATCAGCGAGAAGCGTACAGACATGTCCATATGCGCTCACCAGCGTCTGGCAAGCCCGATGAACATTCTCGTTCTCTCGCTGGGAGCGGTCGTCGGTATCGGCCAAGGCATGTTCGTGCTTCTGGATTTCCTGTTCCAATTCTTCCACGTGTGAATTGGTGTTGTAAAAGACAATCTCGAGGCTAGACCTCTTCGCAGACCCATCACTTGTGAGACTCATCAACATCTGGATCATAGGGTGAATCTGGAATACAGAATAAAGGATTCCCTTTGCGGCTTCAAGGACAGGGTCATACACCTTCGATTCTCGACGCCGCTCAGGCAGGACTGAAAGACGTCTGACGTAGATGGGGCGTTGAAGGTACGGCTCCGTTGGAGTTGCTGGGCTTTTCGTCCCGATTGGCGTTCCCTGCATGGCGGAACCATGACTGAGGCCACGGTAGTGGCTGAAGCGGTTATTGGCCTGCATCTCCACAAGAGTGCCGAGGTCTGAAGGTTTCCTGGAAACAATCCCCATGCGCCTGTTGCGGCTCTCCGATCGGTCTGCTCGTAACACGGTTTCTGAATTGCTGCGGGAGCGCTCGTTCACGGTTCCGATGGTCAGTGGCATGACGCCAGGTCGTCGAATAGCAGTGCTTTGCTGAGAGAGTCCTCGATAATGTGATCTTGAAGGGATTGGCGGCGGTCGTGATCCAATATTGGGCGATCGAATATCCGGCATGTCTGCACCGTTCACCTTGATCGGGAACCGGCCACTTGCAACTCGTTTGAGCGGGAAACGAGGCGTCTCCGCACCTTCGCTTGACTCATCCCCAGTATTCTCAGCTTCCAGTCGACCGTTGAGTGCGTATTGCTTGAGGAACTTTTTGATGTGCGCAGTCACCGCCACCTCTGTCACCTCACTGTCCCTTAAAAGCCCTTCGTTTGGCGGGCTAACGGCTTGTACCTGGATCGCGTCTCGTGGTGGAAAGCTGATGGGATTCCCCTCAAACTTAATCACTTGCAGGGAGCCCATGTCGGCGAGACAAAGAGGCAGTTCTCGAATTTGATTCTTGGGGACAGATAGCACCTTCAAAGATGAAAGTCTCGCGATGTCGGGGGGGAGAACTCGCAGCTGATTACGTCCGAGATCAAGAATTTCTAGCGATTTCAGATCGCAAAGCTAATCATGAGGGAGTTAGAGGAGGGCTTCAAAAACTGGGGGAGGAGAAATGTACAGGCATGGGAAACTCCTTGATCTGGTTGCCTCGAATATTGAGATATCGCAATGAAGTGCATTCGGAAAAGCGAGCTGGTAATGTGGATAATTGGTTATGAGACAATGCTAGCCTGGACACCATATAAGTATCAGCGCCCGGCCGCATGGTTAGAGAAGATCCCATCGAGGAGACAGACCGTTCCAATTCGCCCTTGACGATATCAACCACTTCTTCGGGCAACTTTTGTATGCCTTTGCGGCTAAGGTCGATGGTAACTCCTGTCTTGAGGCCTGTCCCAACGGCGCTGGCTTCGGCGGCTTTGTTCTCACTCTCAAGTGCATTTTGCATTGCCTCGCGCGCGAGGTTGATGACTTGGGCGGAAGACATGCCGCCAGCGGTAGAGAGGGATGAGTTGGAGGGAACGGTCCGTAGATTGGGAATGGGGGGAGGCGGCGGCGGAGGGCCGTTGGATGTGGCAGCTGAATTCGGGACAGGACGTCGGCCAGAGGTATGGTTCTCTGGCAAGCTCCGAGGAGCTGTTTGTGATGCGGCACCGACGGACGAGCCGGCGTGTCGGTCTGGCCGCTCCATGATGAAGTATGATAAATAGATGCGCGGCTGGTATGAGGAACGTGGGGAGGGCGCGTCGGTGGAGATCTCGATCGGGAGAAAGTTCGTAGGAATCTCGATGACGAAGCGTCGACACTTAGGGACAAGACGTTTCAGAAGCCCCTCTATTGACTGTCTCTGCGCTCGTCTCTTGATCCGCAGGCGCAGATAAAGACCCTCAGGTCTCAAGCGTAGCAGAGCCTGCGATATTGTGTTTAGGCCAATGAAGGCTGTGACAGCAACGAGTGCAACAGGGTCATGATTGATGGTCGACAAAGGCCGGGCGGCGGCGCGTGGTTCAGGTTCGGGCCTGTCACGTCTCGAGGAATTGAAGAGTCGGTAGAGATTTGTCGTCGAGCACGAGTACGTGGTAAAGGATGAGGAACTGGCCGATGCCGGCAATCAAGGAGAGAATTCGGTGGATGAAGATGGTAGAGGAGGAAGAAATGGGACGGGAAGGGCCGCAATGAGCTGATGCGGCCGTCGAGGCGATGAGGTCGGGGCTGGTCTCCGTCCTTGGCCAAGGTAAGGATGGTGAAGAAAAAAAAAGCTAGGATATCCCCGTCGCTCACCCACTCGTGTCTTTTTCTATCATCGAGTGGTTCTGCCAAGTTCAAAGAGTCAATAATCGGAAACTGTAAGAGTAGCTCGATCGACGGGGATTTCAGGCACATGCTGCAGCCGGCGTTAGGTAAGGTACCTTAGCGCTTCACCCAAGTGGTCTTGGCTGCCCACACCCATCTCTCGATATGCATCAACTTTTGGTTGGGTGAATGCAACCAAACTTAGCAACAATGGAAGGGACACCTCGAACAAAGAAAGGCCATTGCCACAACTCAACTGGGAGAAGGCCTCCTCCTCCTCAAACTTGATTTTTTCTTTCTTCTTGCCTCTACAACATACCCCTGACAGTTGCTGATACTAGATACATGGGTACCCTTCGATAGGGGTTGCGCATCAGATAGGGGTAGCACAAGTCTCTGGCGCGGCACGCACCTCAAACGTGGGGCCTCAGCGCCAGCAGACAAGTCTCAGGGCGCGCGTCGTGGGATGTGGGCGGGTGAAACACAGTGCGGGGCGTCTCAGAGGCTGAGGCGCGCTGTAAGCTGGCGGCGCCTGTCCCGCTAGGGCCTCACCCCGGAAACCTAACCCTGGACACCCTCTCGAGTTTGCGACAGCCGCTGACAGGCACACGACGTTGTTGGTAGCATTCCTTCAGGCACTGCTCGCCGTGACTGGCTGACGCGCCAGCCACCGCACAGTACGAGGTTTGCAAGCGAGAACTGGTCGATGCTGGCATTGGATCCAGATGAACCCATGGATGCTGAGAGATGGTAGGGATACATGGACTCATGGACTGCCCAAAAAAGCGATTTCGGGTTGGTCGCACAAAAGGAACCACAAGACGCGATACAACACGAGCGACAGCTGTCAAGCTCAGCACCGTTCCTGACTGGAAGCACTGGAAGAAACAGAAAAGGTGGGAGGCGAAGTATCATCAGCCTATGAAACAGCACAAGTTCTCCTAAGCGTCTCCATTCAACCATCCATCAACACCGTCGAGTGACATCCACTGAGGGATGGCTGGATGGGCACCGTATGTGGTAGACTGTCGTTTGGCTTGTCTGACTGTGCTGGCTGGAGCGGAATCTATTGGAGTTGCCAACCCGCTCACGTCTATCTGCAAGGCACGCACTCGTTCTTCGGTGGCTTAAGGCGCTGGCACTGACTGGATAGAGCCCACATTCACATCACATCATCCCGTGCTCGACGTTCGTGTATGTATGGGTGAGACAAAATATGGATGCCCGTATCGCGAATCACAACTGCAGTGTGCCTCGTAACTAGTCGGACTGCTGGAGCATGAGAGCAATCGGCGTAGAAATTAAGATTGTATAGTAGGTTTCAAAGATGCCATTTGCAATACTAGTACTCCATAGTAGACCTGATATCGCTCGGGGACGTGGTTCATCAAGGCACGTGACTACCCGGCCCGCCTTTCCGCTTCGCCCAAATTGGAACCAAGCTGGGGAATCGTGACTTGGGCAGCACATGGCGATCTTCCTCGAACCCCTGTACATCACTTCATCCTTCACCACACTCACCAGAGACACACTGATACTAAGGCTGCAAGCCCTGCTGTTCCGGTGGATCTGCACCAGAGCTGCGAGCCTTGCATTGTAACTTTGTAAGTCGGCTAACGGACACTCACCTTCACTTACGCGCAAACAAGAACAAAAAGGCACCAACGATAGCGACGGTGTTGATAACCCATTATCCATAGATTAGAGGCTGAACGACTCATCATGAATTAATTCGTTATGCTTCACTTCACTACTGCCGTCACGCCACGTTCCGCCCTTCCACCTCGAGTAATCGCCGTGAATTTATTCTTTCGGCAAATGCGAGCGCAATGCCTCCCCTCAAAAGAACCGGCTCCTACACCAGAGACATAGGCTTCACTCTGAGGCAACAGTTCCACAAGGAAGCTTTCAGGTTCGCCGCAACTGAGCCCCACCTCTTGGCCTCCATCCATCTAACTCAGCACTCTTTCGATAGGCCGCATCAGCGCGAGATCATTGAGGCAGCCCTTGATGGCTACGATGTCTATGTACAAGCTGCCACGTCGTTCGGCAAGAGTCTTTGCTTTCAACTGCCGGCCGTTATTGACCAGGGCAGTGGGTTGTTCAGTTGATCGCAGGTATTACTCTTGACTCTAATCAACTTTCCAGTTACGATCGTCGTGTCTCCGTTACTAAGTTTGATGGTAAGTTTTCTCGACTTCACTCATAAACTAGAGTCTGACGTGCTATCAGATCAATCAAGTCGAGGCTTTACGAGCTGCTGGAATTGACGCCAGCTCCCTAAACAGCAACACTCCCTTTCCAGAACGACTGAAAATTGAACGCGATCTTGAGTCTGGCCACCCAAGAACCCGGCTCTTGTACGTTACGCCCGAATTATGCTCTGGCTCTCGCTTCCGCCAGCGCCTGGAGTTGGTCCACAAGCAAAAGGAACTTGCTCGTATCGCTATCGACGAAGCCCATTGCATATCGGAATGGGGACATGATTTCCGGAAGGACTTTAAGCGCCTGTCATGGTTCCGGGAGACCTTCCCAGACGTACCCATCATGTGTCTCACTGCTACTGCAAACCCTCAGGTTCGCCAGGACGTGTTGACTATCCTGCATCTAGATGCAACCCCAGAGCGGACAAAAGAGTTTCTCATGAACCCTCAGAGGAAGAACCTACATCTGGAGATTCGATACACCAAGGACGAGGATGAAAATCGCCTCAACGACTTTCTACGATGGATTCGAGGCGTCTATAGTCGCCGACGCGCTGATACGAGAATGTCTGAACTCGCCCAAGTCAAGGAAAGGGTAGAAAGCGTGCCAGGCATTATATACACAATATCCCGTGATGAATGCGAATCCCTTTCAGCAGCTCTTCGGGACGAAGGCGTTGGAGCCCGGCCTTTTCACGCCAAGCTGCCCAAGGACGTCAAAGAAGAGACGCTCTCCCGATGGATCCGTAACGAACCTGGCTACGATATCATTGTTGCCACGACAGCTTTCGGCATGGGGATCGACAAGAACAATGTGCGGTTCGTGGTTCACTGGCGCATTCCCAAGTCCTTTGAGGGCTACTATCAGGAAGCCGGCCGGGCAGGTCGAGACGGGAACGCGAGCTATTGCTTCTTGTACTACAGTCGGGAAGACCTAGAGCGAGTGACACGGATGATTCGATCCGACTCCAAAGAAGAAAACAACCAGATGGCAAGACTAAAGAGTCTTCAAGCTCTTGCCGAGTACTGCGAGAGCACCGACAAATGTCGCCATGCCATCATTTGCAAGTATTTTGGCGAAGCAGATGCACCCGAATGCGACTTTGCTTGCGATTGGCACAAGGACTCTCGTGAACTAGAGACGAGATTCATGAGAGGATTAGCAAGTGAGGAGTGGGTAAGCACGCAAGCGATGCAGGGTACATATGACGGGTATTACGACGATTAATAGAAAAAGGAACATCGCCGAGCCAAGCACTTGTTTCTTTAATGCCCTTGGTGGTGAGTGCTCACTACTCTACTCACTATGGACCCCTTACCATGCGCTCTCGCTTCCTTCAGATACCTACAATGAGTTACGCAATTGTTGTCTCCTGTCTATATCCATGGTAAAGGCGGAACATGATATCAGTTCAGTACTGGCCACTGAGTCTGGTCATAGTTGGCCATAGGGGATATGCCAAGGAGGCTGGATATATCCCACTCCATGGGGTTCTCCTAAACGACTCTGTTAGCTGTGTCCCAAGTCCTTTACTCTGCGGCGAGGTTCACGTACAGCCGAGAACATTTCGAGGGGAAACAAGTCGGCTGTTAAGCTATCCATGGTCATTACGGACTCTTGAGGCGTCAGTGCAGCCTGAGTCTCGCGCAGCACTACTACGCTGTCACGCAATGTCTTGGTAACAGCCTCGTATATGGCTTGTTTTACCGGCTGGCCAGCCTCCAGCGCGTGGATCTGAGCCAGATGGGCATTTACAAACAAGAGACGCTTGAGGCTGGTGTTTCCCCGCGTGACAAGGTGAAATAACTGGTCACGCACAGTCTCGAGAACTTGTATCAGCGGGGCACGAGTGGCTCTGGCCATCTCGTCGAGAACATCAGCCTCATGGCGTGGCGCGGATTCATCCTGTACCTGAGTAATGACTTCGAGGGCCAGAATTAGCATGGCGTCAAAGCTCAACGCGCCCTTGAACACGCCACGGCCAACGAGAGAAAGGCGGGATAAGTCATCCCAGTGCTGGATTGGCAGACTCAAATCGGCGTCTTTGTTGCTGGACGCAATGACCAACGCAGCTTCGACACAGACCTTGCGAGATAGATAGAACCTGGGATCCGTTCTGGCCTGGAGCATGAAGTCGCGATGGAGGAACATGATAAAGCGTCGCAGTTGAATATCTATAAACTTCCGGTGGAATTCGGTTGCCTTGAGAGTCGCCCCATCGCCAGAATTATTGTCTGTGTTCTTGGTGGAATGGAAAAAGGCCGCCACGTCACGACAGGCTGCACGCAATTGTGTCCCTATTTCCACGGCTTTCTCGTAGGATTGTTCGTGTCGAAAGTCGTTGAGCAGGCGTACAGCCTCGATCCTCAAGGGAAGGGACTGTGCCAACAGACGTTGCAAGGATGAGTCCGTGGGGATACCAGGTGGCTTGGGAGCCTGCTGAGAGCCGGATTCGAGGTCGGAGTCATCAAAGTTTGATGGCGAGCTGGCATCATAGTCAACGTCGGACAGGTTGAGCGGCAGAGCCAGGTCAAGGCAGGACTGAACGGATAACTCCAGGACTGTGGTCCACAGACGAGCACGAAACTCTTTCTGGAAGAGGGATAGGCCGGGAAACAGCTTGGGGTCCCGATGAAGTCCCATGGTGATGGCAATGCGGAGCAGCGAGCCCGAGGAGAGCCATGACGCTGCTCCCCGACAGTTGAAAGTGGTCTGGCGGGCAAGAAGCAGAAGGCAGAACACTTGGAGGCCATTGAGGTTGTATGTGGATTTCTCACAAGGCCCGGTAAGCCACCACTGCGCATTCTGGATCCACCGCTGGGCAAGATCTCGGAGGTTGAGTGTTTCGATATCACAGGTATCGTTGAAGGTAGCCCCAATGGCGAGAATCAAGGTCAACTTCATAAGGAAAACGGTTGGCACAGGAGACGGGGCGTGATCCTCCCAGACACGATCATACTCCTTCCAGAAGGACGGAACATGAACGATACGATACATGGGCTCGAGTGTGCAGAGATAACAGCGGACGAGTTCATCGCAAGTTTCCTTCACAGGGAGAGTCTCGCGCAGGTCGTGAATGGGCTGGTCCAGCGTAGCTGCGTTCTGCTGCCTGAGGGCGAACCTGAGGGTTCTAGCCTCTTTCAAGGCCTCAAGGAGCTCTGCCTTGGCATCGCTGAACGACGGCTCAACCTCTACAGGATGAAACTTGCCCGAGACGGGAAACTATCGGGGTGTAAGCCACTGACATGCCTTTGATGACAATAACCAGTTGTGGTCCTTGCTACGAACCTTTTCTGCTGTGTGAAGCCAATGCGTCTGACCAAACAGCTTTGTCTTTTCTGGTACATGTCGCAGTCTCGGGATGTGAGGGCGTATTGAAGTTGAGGATGTTGGGAGGAGTGAGAGCTGCGGGGGCATAACAGGCTGAGTGAGCGAGCAGTCTTGCTTCGGCGATGCCGCGTTATCGCCGTTTTCTAGACGCGGCATCTGAGCTCGGGGATAACCCCCCACCGAGTCTCTTCGCGAGTCGGGAGTTCTTTGCTGTGATGCCTCTCCTCCCTCAGGCCGTATCCTCGGCGCCAGGTTACGGGCCTGATGCGCTCCGGCAGCTCCATCGCCGGGGCTTCCGTCGCGGTACGAGCACTGCATCGGAGCCCGGGCCCGCACACACCCGTTGCATGGCGACTTCATGTTGCATCGGATCTTGCGGCGGCGGCATTGCTCGCAGGACCGTGCAGGCCGGCGCCGACGACGTTTGGGAGGGGGGCTCCCTACCGACGAGACAGCTGATGATATATTGTCCGGCATGTTTGAGGCCGGGCTGAGAAGAAGCTCCGTTCATGACCGGCGGGGGGTAGAAAGGAGGATTGGTGAATGGATATAACTGGGCTGATAATGCCGTACTTTATCCCCGGTTTCTTAGGACCGAGATTGCCTGACATAAAATGACAGACAAAGTGCTCCACAAACGTGTGGGGTTTGTGGACCAAATTTTTGTCAGCCACGATTATCGCCGTGCACTAATGCCGATCTGCGGAGACTTTTGTGTATTCAGACTTATTATCGGACGACATGGCCTTACTCCTTGGCACGCATGAATATGACCTCGAAAATACATTTATGGACCACATAGTCAAGATATCTCAAGTTGGTATATTCCCAGTTAACAGATAGTTATTACGACTTAGCCATATAAACGTCGGACTCATCAAGCACTATCAAGGCCCCTACCCTGGAGATGGTACGACAGGAGGACCAAAAAACTGAGATCAACGAAAAGAACAAAGAGAGTCATGAGGGGGGAAGCAAGGGGTAGCTGACAGTCGCAGGCTCTCCGGCTGCCCTGTTTGTGACATTCGGCTGGGTGAATTGCGTTGGGTTCTTTCAAGCCCAACACGACCAAGATCAGTTGAGCAACTACTCCGGTTCCAACATCTCATGGATTGCTTCAATGAAGTGTAACTCAGCCAGAGAGGGGAAATCTCGTGTGCTACGGCTAGCGGATGGTGATCCGTGGATCTGACTTGCATTAGTCTTCTGCATGCTCTTCTTCTCTCCTGTGGGAGGAAAGTTATTCGACAGTTACGAGCCTAGACTCCCAATTCTGATCGGCTCCATTATGCATGTGTTTGGCTTGATGATACTGAGCATCTCGTTCAAGTACCACCAGATCATGCTCTGCCAGCCCATCTGCTCCGGAGTGGGTTCATCTCTGGACTTCCCACCAACCTTGGCTGCTGTAGGTTGTCCCCATCGTCCAGCCTGATTTTGCTCACACCATCATCGTCCACAGGCCCAAACATACTTTGAGAAGAAGCGTGGGATACCCCTCGGCCTCGTCGTAGCCGGCTCATCGATAGGGGGATTTATCTTCCCCCAAATAGCGCAGAACCTGATCCCGCAGGTTGGATTTAGCTGGACCGTCCAAACCTACGCGTTTCTTGTAATGGGGATGCTCATCCTGACCAACCTGACCATCACCTCGAATCTCTGGCACTTACCAAAGGCTTTTGACATCCTGGAGTACCTGAGGCTCATGGGCGAGCTAAACCTTTGCATCTTGGCTGCATCTGGCTTCTTCCTGTACTGTGAGTACCACCGCTGATCGCATGCACAAGGTGAAAAGTTCCTCACACCGAAACAAAGGGGCATGCTTGTGCCGTTCAATTACATCGTCACAGCAGCAACCTACTAAGGAATGAAGCCCTCGCTGGCGATAGGGTTGGTGTCCATCATGAATGGTGCCAGGTAAGCTTTCTGTCCGTCCGTTTCTGCAATGGAGCTCTGCAGAGCGTTGTGATGATAGCTACTTTGGGAGGACCGTGCCCAATTGCATTGCAGACAAAGCACGGCCGTTTTAACGTCATGATTGCCATGGTGTTGCCCTCTGCCGTGATGATTCTGGCTGTCTGGCTACCGGAAAGGAGCGACGGCGCCATCACCGCGTTTGCGGTGCTGTTCGGGTTCAGCTTGGGTGCAGGCATTGGTCGTGCCCCGGTGCTCATAGCGAGCTTGTCTCCTATCCAGGAGCTCGGGTTTCGGATGGGCACAGTCATGGCAGTCGGCGGCATCGGGACCTTGACGAGTCCTGCGATTATTGCCGAGGAGGCAGACAGGTACCGCTTCGCAGCAGTGTTTGGCGGAATCAACTTTCTGATTGCCTCGTTCGGCTTTGTGCTGCTCCGGGTGAGGTTGGGGGGCTGGAAGCTCGCAGCTAAGATCTGACGGCTTCTCAGGAACCTGTAAGCGCATCTTGCCGAGTTGGGACTGGTCGACGGTTGAGATGGAGGGGAACAAAGCTTAACCTCGACGGGAACCTAATTTAGCAAATTGAGCTTCCAGAGAGAGGGCACTGGATAGAATCGGGAACTGAGAAAGAGCGTTTTCTCCATGTAACCCAACTATTGAACGCCATGTCTCCTTTGACCTCGTACCGGAGCCCGGATTTCCTGTTTTCTAGACAACCAAGTCCTGTGCGTGTACCATGATACACAGTACACAGCTGTTTCTGCGTGGCGAAACATTGGCAATCAGAAAGTTGTAAGCCGTCCAAATACCTACCGCCGCTCGGACACAGCCCAGCGGGAGCGGGTGAGGATAGGCGAGATAGTCAGGGCATCCGAGACCTGTGCCTGGCGAACGTGCCGGGGGTCAAAGCTGAATGAGATTCCGGAGATTATGGGCGATTACCTCATTATTGGAAATGGAGGATCGGATTGTGAAACACTTGTAGAGGGGCCCGATTGGGGGAGGGTTTGAGTTTTGGAAGCTGTTGCCCTCCTCAACGTGGTTAAAGACTTAAAGTGAGAAACGGTCCCTTAGTAATCAGGGCTTAGTGCGAGGCCAAGGCGACCAACAAGGGGAATTTGAGTTGGTCCAGATGCCAAGAAAGAGGGGTCATCTTCCTCCTCCTCCACAATCCACCATCTTGGACCATATTAACAATTAATTTCAACGGATCGGCCAATGGTACCTTGGCCTCCAGCCTTGTCTGTCTTTGTTGTTTCCGTCAAGATCAGCACGGGGAGCTAGACTAACCCCGCATAGCTACAGTGCCTGCTTGCTTCGTTTCCGTCTCTCCTCGTCCGTTTCAATGCCACTTCGTCTACCTCACTCTCAAGTTACAACGGAAAATGAGATGCGTTAGGTCAGCTCACCCTGCTCCCGATCGATGACGGGATGAAGCAATATCTATCCAGCGCCACCCAATGAGACATTACATGACGGTGATGCGAGGTCCGAACAACAGTTCCCGGGACCTACCTGAAACCCGCATCTGGACTTGAACTCTTTCCCGTTCGAATGCCAAGAATAGAGCTTGGCTTCTCGGGAAGAAACAGGCGAACTGTTGCGGAGAAGAGAGCTAACCAGCCATGCGCGCGGGGGAGGCGAAAACAAAACAAGTTCTCAACAAGGAGATATCGATTCCCAAACCGAAGATGGGGGAGAGCTACATCGTCTCTACCAATCATATTGCTCAATTGACCAGTCAACGAGGCACAAGGAAGCCAGCACTCTCCTGCATATACGAGCGGGTGGCTCGCCCTAGGAGGCGGCTGGAATGACTGCCGTGGAGGTTGTCGCACACTTCGATTGGCTTCTCGTTTGACGTAAATCCCAAGGCTCTGGGTTCCCGTTTTGCTTTGTACCGGCCAGCCAAAACTCAATTGTCAATTACCGCCACACCTCTTACATCTCAAGGCTTACACAGCCGAGAAAGCGTCCAGGTCTGACCTAGCTCTGGCTGTTCCAGCTGTCCCGACGGCAGTCATCGAATCAAAGATATGCCGAACAAGTGTGGGCAGAACTGCACCCACCCGTCTCATCAAGGATCAGTTGCGCCAGCCCTATGCTATGCCCTCCGTCTTGCCTCAAGAGAAGCTTATTCGCAAGTATTGCCCGATGAACAAGATGGAGGCGGCCTCGAACATTCACAGCTGAGCTCGTCCACATGCGGCTTTCCTCGGAACAGGGCCTTTCCCTCCCTGGAGATGTGATTTCACATGTATGGGAAGCCGTCATCTAAACGTAACTCGAGGTGCAAGCACGACAAAGTACCTGTGTCGAGTGAATCCGCTTGGACGTGACATAAGGTACGGCTCAACATGATACCATCGACGAGATCAAGCTTGCAGCATGTCAGCACTTGGGAACAGAGATTTGCAACTATACGAGCTTGTCGAAAAGTCAAACAGACGGGACGGGCGGTCCACGATGGCGGCAAGGTTGGAAACTTGTGGTGAGCTCGCCGTGGCTTCCACGGGAGGGCCTGGCTGGCTTGCCCCTGGTATCCCGAACCTGTTGAACAGAGACGAGAGAGGCTTGCTTTGACCAATATCGGGAATATGGCCCAAGAGCCGCTCCCGGACTCCCAGACAATACCCTCATCTCAGCTATAAAAGGTGACCTCTGCCTCCTACAAGATTCCTCTTCTCATCCTCATCCCACAAGCTTCTTCAGCATCCAGCCTTGGATCTCTAATATTCACACCCTCTTTTCAGGAACCCTCTTTACTTCCCTTCTCACAACCAAGACACAACTGTCACCATGAAGTTCTACCAAGTCGTCACTGCCATGGCGCTCCTTGCCGCCGGAGTCTCCGCCACCCCCGGAGGCTACGGAAATGATTACGGCAAGGACAACGGCAAGGACAACGGAAAAGACCACGGCAAGGACCATGGCAAGGACTACGGTCACGGCAAGGACAATGGCAATGACTATGGCCACGGCAAGGACAATGGCAAGGACTATGGCCACGGCAAGGACTACGGTCATGGAAAGGACTACGGTCATGGAAAGGACTACGGCCACGGCAAGGACCATGGCAACGACTATGGCCACCATGGCGGAAACTACTGCAAGAAGTACGAGTGGGACCTTGCTCGCTGCGACTGGTGCCCATACAAGTCCTACCACCCTCGCGATCTTGATGGTCTTCTTGAGACTCGCGGCAACTATGGCGGCAACTATGGCGGCAACTATGGCGGCGGCCACGGCTACGGCAAGACTTGCAAGCGACACTGCCCTGACGACAAGAAGAAGTGCAAGAAGTGGGGCTATGACTACAGCAAGGCCGCCACCTACTCAGCCTGGTTCGAGGACTACGTCAAGTGCCCCCGTGGCGACTCTTACAAGGTCGAGGGCAAGGTCGGCTCCTGCGGAAAATGGGGCAACTACGGCAACGACCAGTGCCTCTTTGTTGAGTACAAGGACTGGGACCAGTACAACGACAAGCACGCCTATCTCGGCATCTACACCTCGTATGAGCAGGGACCCAAGGAGAAGGTCAAGCTCAACTACAACAAGTACTGCGAGGGCAACAAGTGCACTGTTCCTCTCAAGCACATCACCGGTTACCCCAAGCTCTGCGACAAGAAGATCTGGGTCGGCATCGACGACGACCAGTGCAAGTCCCGAAGACACAATGGCGGCGGCTATGGCGGCTACGGCGACCACGGCGACAAGAACGGCCATGGAAAGGGTGGCAAGTACGACGATGGCAAGAACGACTACGATGACGGCAAGAAGAATGACTACGATGATGGCAAGAAGGGCGGCAAGAACGACGACGGCAAGAACGATGATGGCAAGAACGACGATGACAAGAACGGCCATGGAAAGGGTGATAAGAACGACGATGGCAAGAACGACGATGGCAAGAACGATGATGGCAAGAACGAAGACTACGATAATAACAACTATGGCACTGACAACTACGGCGACTACGGCTACGGCTACGGCCACCACGACGTCAAGTACATCGAGGTCGACTTCGACTGCAAGTACGCCAAGAAGTGCACCGAGTACTGCTGCTGCGGTTAAGCAAGCACAGCAACAAAGCCGCCATCAGGTCTGGAGTCGGGGCCCTTGTCTTGCACGCGGGACAAACGCTCCCCCACCGTTGGCGAAAACAAAAAATGACGATGATGATGAACGGATAAAACATGGCCGTGACGCTCCCTTGTCCTTTCTCGCTATATTCTTCTTCTACCTAATGATGGGACAGACCGCTCGTTTCTCCTGTCCAAATTTTATTTCTCTTCAGATTGAGGGCTGCTTTGGGGGTTGTGAGTTTAGGATTCGAGATTTGTAGCCAGATTGAAGAAATAAAATCCGATGGCCGCATGATAGTTCCTTCAACATGTGATGTTTAAGTGAGTGACGTGAAATGCGACGAACCTGGAAAGTTTTTATAGTCAGGATCGCATTAGAAAGCAGTTGTGATGGCATTCATCACCATCCGGTCAATACTCAGTCCAGATGCAAGTACTGTTCGCAGCGGATTACATGCACTTCAAAGATCTTTCCAAGGAATCTGGACTGACTTGAATTTAATTAACGCCCGCAGTCTGGCCACATCGGTTGCCTTGATAAAGGCAAACCAGCATCCGTTTCTTCTATCGCACCCCAGCGGCGCCAAGTGGAACACATTGGAGCAACGGGATTTGAACATACTTCTTCGCGGACATTACGATATCGAAACCTCCCTGTCGCAAGGGAGGCTTCGGTTTTTGTCTTTTGGCTCTTGTGTCTTTTGTAGGTAAGCCTGGTTTGACGCTACAAGAAGGAACTTGCGTAGAGAAGAGAAAAAATCTTGATCTGGAATGCCATCGTGTTGAATTTGACGACTAACTGGATCACTAGCTAATGTTGTACTTCACCGCCAGAGGTTTGGGCAATCTATGCAACTGCAACATTGTCACTGGCGGACAACTTCAACCATAAATATCACTCAGCCTCTGTATTTTCAAGTAATTTTTAAGTCTTATCTACTGCACTATTGCCCCCTCGCACCTCGTTATAAAATCGCTTCTTCGACAGCACCACTGGTTGATGAGTCAAGTCCAAGATTTGGTCAGCTTTCCCTCTAATCGTCAAGAAACCGTTGATATCAACCTTGAACTGGATGTAATACATTATACGAACCAATTTTGGACTTGTCCAGATCTAGCGTCCATATCAGGGCTTCAGCCTTAGACAAGGCCCCACTACTAATACCCTTGGCGACGCCGTTGTCAATCGACCGAGGTTGAACGAGATCCCTGCGCGAAACATGCGGGGGATCAACGAATCAGCAGTCTTTTCTGGGAGTTGGGAGTTGATCAAATATCCCTGTCAAGGTCAATACGGTAATAGGGCCTTGGAGTTGAGCACAGTATTCTGGTTTCTGAGACATGGTGTCAGTATATCAGAGGGTCAACACTCAGACCCACAAGGTATAACGAGACACCAAAGAGATGGAATCGTGGCATTGACCGCCAGACCCGTCATCATGTGCTTGCGATCGAGTCGTCATGTCTGTTGCAGAACCTGCCCTGGTATCATCAAGAGGAAGACAATCTCCCCCAACAATATAACGCCCGCCCAATGCTCCCCCAGAGGCACAGCAGCGAATCCACAGCAGTGTTTATTATTACGTATTAGCCAAGGAAACTCCTCTTCAGCCCAGCTCCCAGGACTCGCCCCAGATCTCGTTCAGATTCAGCCCCAGCAGCTCCAGGCTCGGATCCAGGTTGAAAGGCTGAGTGGGGTCTCCCCCCATCATCCACGGGGCCTGGTTCGGGTCGATCGGAGCGGAGGGCATTGTCGGCGTAAACGAGAAGGGAGTCACCGACTGGATACCAATATTAGGAAACGCCCTGCCATGGAACTCAAGCTTCATTACCTTTGGCCGGTCGTGTAGGGGTATGTTTGGTGTAGGCCCAATGTGTGGGCCAGCCATCGTGTTCATCTGCCCACCAGATACGTGCTCGCCGGAAACAGGGGGCTCTTGGTTCGCAAGGAGACGGTAGTGCAGGTTGACGAACCGCTCGGCAGACGTCGACTTTGCAACCTCGGGCTCCTTGGTTCCCAGATGCGCCTCGAGAAGTCCTAGTGCTGCACACATGATAGAGTAACCCCATGGCTCATTGTTGCCGCACCGCAAGAGGCGGTCTTCCTTCATCGCAATGCACTTCTCGATCAACTTGAGAGTATGGTGCGAGTTGATCATGATCATGTTGGTAGACCCCCTCGGCTGCAGCATCGTGACGCTGCAGAGATTGATGGCTGTAGTGAGCGCATCCTCTCGGAGGAAGTTGAGGCTGCGCACGCCTTGGTCATACAGCTTATCGTGCAGCAGCACGATATCGCGGGCAGCATTATAGTAGATGATCTCCGAGTACTGATACTTGGAGTTTTGCTTGCGGAGCTTCAGGTAGGGCTGATGGAGAGGTATGATGTACTGCCTCAGCTGGACATGCAGAAGGGTGTACGCAATCAAAGGATTCTTCTTCCCTTTTGTATTGTCCATGTTCATATCCCAAGAAGGCAAGGCATCAATTTCTTGAGTCAGGTCGTTGGTGTACCGGATGACTTGGTCGTAGTCGATTTCAGACGACGGACCAGTCAGCAGACGGCTGAGTTCCAAACGCAACGGTAGACTCTGTCGAGCCAGATGCTGGAAGGAAGAGAATGTGTACTCCTTGGCGGGCTTCGATGGCGGGAGCACCGTCGTGCTCTCGTCAAAGTCCTCGTCGTCGAGGTTCCGAGGGGCGTTGGTGTCGTAGTGAAGCTGGCTCACAAGGGTGGGTAAGCAATGGTCAAACGACGCCTGCATATCAAACTCTTGAACAGTAGCCCAGATTCTTCGCCGCATTTCTTGGTGAAAGACAGTAATCTTAGCAGCCATATGACTTGGCTCTCGGTGCAGGCCCACCGCGATTCCGTCCTGAATCAGTGCGCCAGAACCTGTCCAGAAGCGCTTCTTCTTGATAGTGTTGACCCGTTTACCGAGATACAACAGACAGGCGACTTGGTAATGAACTAGACGCCGGTGCTTCTGACTCTGCCTTGAAGACCACTCGTCACAGGCCTTGATCCACCGCTCTGCCCAGTGCCGGGCATTAGACATCATTCCGATAAACTTGAGGTTATCGTGAGTATGAACACAGCTTGCCACAGCCATCATGGCAAGAATTAGTGCCGTAAACGCAGCATAGCGTTGGGTGGAGCCAGGCTCCCAGTACTCGGCGTACTCTTTGCGGAACGTAGGGATGTGCACAATGCGATGAACCTGCTCGAACTGGTCGAGGTAGACGTCGATGAGAGCGTCGGATTCTTCCTTGGATGGTAGCAGGGACTCCAACTCTGGGTCTGACTGCTCAAAGATCTTCTCACGGTCCTCGCGCCGCCTCTTGCGGTCCTTTCGATCATGGAGGATGACTGGACGGAGCCACTCATCGGCTGTCTCCTTCATAAAGGGGCATAGGCCTGTCAACTCGACAAAGGCCATGCTGGCATTATGAGGGCCGAAGTAGCGGGTGCGGAAGCCCCGACCGCGGAAGAATCGAAGCTCGCCTTTCTCGCCGGACATGTTGGTGGCCTCGATAGACTCGTGAACTTCGCGAACAGAGGGGTCCGGCTCCCCTGGATGAGCCTCATCCTTGTGAGTCGTCGGCGAGGTGGTCGTGGCAGCTACCGTGCTTCCATCGAATGAGACGCCGGGGCGGGATATCTGGTTCTTAAGCTGGGCGATCTCGAGCTCGAGACGTCGGATCCGATCGTGATCCTGGCGCACAAATTCAGGATCTCTCGGAGACAGGCCTGTAGCAGGATCGACGAAGCGGCGGGAGTCGAGCTGTGCAAAGGGCGGCGGGACACCAGATGAAGCTGTGACAACCTCACCATTGCGAGACTCATAGCTGCATCGATCGGGGGTGCCGCTCTTGATGCAGCGCTCGCACGGGAAGCCCCGGTCGCACGACAGCTTGCGGCGACGGCATTCGAGACAGCTCAGACGGACACGCTGCCGCTTGCGGGCCGGGGGTTGACCGGAGCCGTTGCGAGACCCAGGGTTTCGGTCGTCGTCCGAGTCCGGGGTCTCACTTCGGTCTGAAGTCATGGTTCGGATGGATTAAAGCCTTGAAAGACGCCCAATGCCGGGCGGTGCGGTGCGGTTCGGAGTTACGAAGGACGATGAATCGCTCGCTGGGCCGATCCGGGGGGCATCAGCAAGTGAAAAGGGATTTCTTTATCAATCTGATCTGATAGTTTCGGCAAAAGAGTTTTGCGCCCGCTTCTGCGTCTGTTTACGCCGAGCGGAGTTACGATAACGGTATCCTCTTGAGGTTGATATTGAGGGAGAAGCTGTGGGGAGGCAGATGACTCAGCAAGTCTTGGCGTGGCCGATACGGCGCTATGCTAGAGGTGCTAGAGGTAGTTCTCTCATCTCAGAGTTTCCCCCCCCCAAAGTCTTCAAGACAACGTCATGTTTGTCAACTAAAGACATAGTCACTGATAGAACATCGCATATGGAATTTCTCCAGCTCACTGCGATATATATTCACTCCTCAAATCGATTTCAACCGTCGAATGTCAAGTTAGCTCGGACTTCCGAAACATAGCCGATCCTGGACGACTGGGTTGCCGTTGCAAACCACCAACAGCCGAGCCCAAGAGGTGCAGTCAGAGGCCTATCGGCCACTTTTTGCTGACCTCGGCACATGTGCTCTCAGTAAGAGCTTGAAGGCTCCTTTAGCATCGCGTTTTGTCCTCAAAGAGAGCGCATCTCATCATTTTTGGAGTCTACTCTCAAGCTTATCAATCACGATTCATGTAGTAACTTGACAAAGACGAGCACGCACGCCACGTGACCACCCAAAGCATCAGCGACTTGTTTTACTAACGCCGGGTGATGTGGCACTGGACCCTGAAACCACAAGCTCTCACAAGTGGCGGTCTAACGGTACGCGGTACTAGAAAGTATCCAAGACTAGGTATCCTCGTTGTCTACTACGTAGTCATCACTCATCATTGCGTTTGGTAAATGCTCGAGTGCTAGTTGTTCAATTGCAATTAGCAAACTTGCCATGCTTCGAGCTCTGGCAAACACCAGTCTCTGTGGGCTTTCAAGCCGTGATCCTCTCACTGATCCTCTTCCTTGGAGCCTTTTCTCGCCGTTGAATCATGCGCCGCTGCGTGGCCCAGGAGCCGCCGTTTCACCCAAGCATGCACATGCGCTCGTGGTACGACGCTGCCCCAGTTTTGGCTCGTCTAAGCTCGATGTAAGCTCAAGTCAATCGACGAAAAGCTTGAAGAGAGGATTTGGGTCATCTCTGAGTGGTCGGCCATGGACAAGATGCAGATCCCTTGGCCGTAGCCTGTCACACAAGGAGAAAAAGAATGGCCCTACTAGCCTAGCCCTAGTTAGTGCGAGTCTCCAAGTGTTTTATCTGGTGTCTTGTGCATAAGGCGGCGCCATTAATGCGACATCTCCTTGCTTGCTTTAAGACTACCACTGGGTCACGCGCAGGGGCGTAATCCAATCGGATGATCCAAAAAAAAGATACTTCAATTCCCACCTAATTTCTATAGTGATAGAAGTCAAAGCATTTTCCCTTTTGACATAATGCTACATTGCAAAGCTTGCAGCCGTAGCGCGATTTTTGCACCTCCTTTTTGACCGGATTACCTGTAGCTTCAGCCAAGGCAGCTGCTTTTCCTCGAGACCTTGCCTCACCACAACGAAAGCCTTGACAAGCAACGCAAGGGCTATTTACTCCACGGCCTCTATAGCTGATCTTATGGTCCGGATGCCTTAGATCCTCATGGCCAGATCGATATCTCATTCTTCCTGCTTGAGTAGATGAACTAAAGGTCGCGATGAGGTCGTCAATGAGGCGTGACCTCCACGCCTTTTGGGTCGTTATCTTGGTCCAATCTGGCTGGCCGTGAAGCTGCAGAAGATAGCTATTAACAAGGATTACATCAATAAGGAAGGACCAAGCCAAAGCTTGCCAAGGACCACGCCGAATTCGATGGTCATAGCCTAGAGATGCCCTCAGATGGTCTCCACGGTCCACATGATTCATCTCGTTATTATAGATAGCAGCAATAGAAGGGATCTTAAATCTCTTCACAGCCTCATCACCAAAAAAGCGCTGTATCTGCCGTGCTCGAGCTTCTTGTGTATTTGGTCTTTTCCTTGTGCGTGGAAGCTATTCATCTCCACTGAATACAGTCGTCAGGAAGAGCACGAGGGCGTTATCCTTCCAAGCGATTTGGTTGACCTACGCAAGAGAGAGGACAAATTAGTAAGGGAAACACATATAAATCTGTCCGAGGTCTTCACCTTGTTATCCACTGTTGGTGCCCCCTTGACCTCGTTGAACTGAAGCAGGTTACGGCCAGCAGTATCATCGACCTTGAGCTGCGCGAAGGGGGCGTAAATACCACAGTTGCGGCGGGCTGTGCCTGTGGCCCCGTGGCCAAGAAAGCGAAGCTGTTGGAAGAGGGCTATTGACGAGAATAGGTTATCGATAAAGACGTGATATCTGGCTTTGGGCAGCTTTCTGACTAAGGCAACGACCATGCTTTGGGTCGGGTTGAGAGCCTTATAGAGTCTCTTTCTTCTCTGACCTCGAAGCTGCGTTGCGAGAGCAACTGGCCCGTATCTCTTCTTTGGCTGGTGCCAAATCCACCGCAGAAAGTACCCCTTTTGGGCTACAACCCAGACCTTGAAGCCGTGGGGCGTGGGCTTATTAGGGACTGTTGTTGTCTGGTATGATCTCCCTGTAAAGCGGATCATACACTCATCCACAGCGATATTAACGCCTGGAAGCCAGAGCTCGAGGGACACACGTTATATATGCTCAGACCAGTTATCAACGGTTGCGAATTCCTTGGGTAGCTGATCAGGGGTATCAGAAGGGTCAAAGATGCGAAGATGCCGTTGGATAAGCCACCATCGATAATAGGGCATGAATTTGAGGATTAAATGGTCTGAATCTTGGTGCATAGGCCAGGAAGTCTCCCAATGGTCTTTGATGGCTGTTTCCTTGTGAATTCCTATGTAAATCAGGATTGCTAGCCATATATATACGTCCTCAGGAGAGATCGGGGTCCAATAACGTATCCTTGCATTTGGGGGTAAATCTGGGTTGCTGAGCAAGCTGGCAACCCATCTGTTGGTATATTCGACCCATCTGATGACGATGAAATAAGGGATAAAGAGCTGAAATAGCCCTAGAGGCGTTGGCGGGAGTTTATTAATGTGTAGGTTGCGAGAAGGCATTTTCAAGGGTAGGAAAAAACCCCCCCTCTTTGTGGCCGGGTTAAACACGGGCCGGCAGGTGGAATCATCAGGCTGTTCCCGGCGGCTGTTATTTTCAGTGATGCCGCTACTTGGATCATATTTGTTAAGTAGTTGTGGTGCTTCTGATGGGGAATTCATTGGTATCTTTAAAAATCTTTACTATGGTGTTTTCACTGTAAATGCTTCATTGAGGCACTTTTCCGTACCCCGCAGGTATCTGTGTGATTACTCATAAAAGGTGGGGCTGGTACGGAGTGGTAGTCTTAAAGCAAGCAAGGAGATAGGGGGCGGTTACGTGTGAAAATTGAGGACCAGATCGAGGTGGTCGGTCAAGCCGGGTGCCTACTGGAGTTTTACAGTGACCGGAAAGACCGAGATAAATATTAATTTGGCTATTGGAAAGGGATGCGTTTTGGTCATCTATGCCATTGCGTCTCCGCCGCATGACTTTAAAGTCTGTGCAAGTGCACGTCCGCGACCTCAATGCTAAACTAGTCCAACGCCGAAAACGACAGGGTTCTTGATGGCAATAGTCAGAGCTAAGGTGAGTAGTGCCAGCCCTTGTTACAGTTATATGCGGCTATAATGCCGGTCTTACACGTGTAGAGCCCCCTTTGCCCGCATCCATCAATCGTTTATAGATGATGACGAGGACAAGATCTGGACGAGCCTGAATTATCCTCATTCATCTCAGGACAGGGCCGTGGTTGAAATTCGACCTCCCGTAAGCAGCAGCCTCAATGCCATTAGACGGGTATGAAGCTCGCGTCTTGGGCAATTTGCTCGTTGCTGCTTATTACTGGCGTGTACGGCGCCAATGGGTCTGATTATTCGGGGCGGCTTCCCAAATGTGTTGTGAGTCTATCGATCGTGTCTACGCTATAAACGTTCGAGTGCTAAACATTATAGTCAAAATGCCTCGAGGCGTCAGACATCAGCTCGTCTCGCGACACGCGAGTGAATGCTACAGCCCTTTGCATCGGCGGAGACATAAGTGACGAGGTCAACGAATGCATCTCACAAACATGCACCGCTTTGGAAAGACTCAGTAAGGCCCCTCCCTACATGGACCACCGCCAAACTAGCATTGACAAAGTCCAGAAACTGCGAAAATCCAGGCTCAGGCCTGCCACTCTGGTCCCAAGCCCCGACCTACTGAGCATTATGTTCTTCTAGCGGCAGAAATTCCAGCATGGCTCGGCCCCTGGCTTCGAGTGTACTCGAGTCGTGTGAGAGGCGATGGATTTACTCTGGATGACCATGTTATGCTCGCTTGTGGGGTGAGCTTCCTTGCCAGAAACGTGAGAGTTGGACAAAGCAGGCTAACAGAACATCCCAGATACTTTACACAGTTTTCGCAACTTTGGTTCACCTGGGTATGTGTCATGATACTGACTTTGGTGCCGTGATGCTGACACAGCTTGGCTAGCTCTCTTTGTGGCTTCCAATATTACGTCTGGCGACATTGATGTGGTGGTCACTAATGGGCTCAAGGTAAGTGTAACAAAAAGTGCCAAAGGAGTCCTGTTCATTGTTGACGCGATTATCAGCTCGTGTACATTACCGAGATCTTCGAACTTGTATGTCTCTGCTTGTCAAGAATGGCGATACTCCTCCTGTACCTCGGCGTCTTTCCTCTCGCCCGGCACAAGACCGTCACTTACACAGCCATGGCCTTCATCGCCGCTTTCACAATTGTTGTGGCTTTTTCGCGGGCATTCGGATGCTCGCCGATTGACTTTGCGTGGAATGGCTGGTCCAGCGAATTACAACACGGCCAGTGCCTTAATCGAGAGACGCTTGCATATGCGGCAGCTGGGTTTAACGCGGCCTTCAACGTTGCCGTTCTCACCACTTTGCTCTTGTCTGTTCGTCGGCTGTCGACGGGCGTGACGGCCAGGATGATAGTGACAGCCATGATTGCGCTGAGTGTGTTTGCATTGGCCGTGTCTTGCTTTCGATTATGGCATCTGGTCGACTCGTTCAGCAAGATGACACCAGTTTGGGATTATCATGACCGACTTGTATGGATGGATGTCGAGGTATCCACCTTGATCATCGTCGCATGCCTCCCCAACATTTGGCCAACCTTTACAAGTGTCACGGAACCCGACGGAATAGGATATGCGGAGCGGCCTTCATCCAGCCGGCCAGAGACGGGTAGATCTGGCTCGACAGGGACCTTGAAGGTCAGATTGAAAACGTCAATATCGAGATTACGCGAGACCAAGTCCTTTCGGCTGCTGGCTGGGGAGCGGAAGAAGAAGGCAGCCGAATCCCATCTACGCCTGGGCGACAAGATGAAAGGGAATGTTCAGACCGAGATACAGGGGGGGCAGAGATTCTCGATGATGTCTCATATTGGAGAGAGGATTGGTATTAGGGTAAAGACGACGACAGTTACGCAGGTTGATGTTGACGAACTTGATACGGAAAAGGGACAAGTCCAAGAGACTAAAACGACAAATGAATCCATAGTTTGAATTGTTAAAGGTCATTGATCTCGGAGTTTGAGGTGCTCTACGCTGGAAAAGGTCAACTTTGGTCGAGAGCATCAATGAATGCAAGGGTCCGCCATCGGCCCCACTTTCGACTTCAATCTTGCACCATCTCATTTTACCGCCGTCACCACTCAGCAAACACTCAGCAACACCACGCCCAAGCCCGCCCAATTGGTTACAGAACAAGCAACAGCCAAAAACCTGACATAAGCACCATGGCTTCCGCCGACGAGGTTCGCAAAAAGCGCGTCGTGTCGCACATGAACCAGGATCACACCCGCGAGATTTCCTACTATCTTCGCCATTACGCTCATGTCCCCGCTGGCACTGCTTCGTCCCCGGTTCTCACCGACATCGACCTCAACGGCATGAAGATTCGCTCCCGTGATGGTAAAGAGCACACCGTGCCTTTCACGCCGCCGCTCGCAAGCTGGGCCGAGGTCAAGGGCCGTATCATCGACATGGCCAACGAAGCTCGAGAGGCACTCGGCCTCAGTCATGTCATAATCACAGAGTACGCACCATCTGAGGGCTTCGGAATCATTGTCACAGGCTCTGTACTCTTTTTCTTTTTCTGCGCAGCGTCTCTACCTTGGGTCCGGCCTGGGACCCAGATCTGGGAGCTGCTCAAGGTTGGCTTTCCTGGCGGGCCTACCTGGTTCCACTGGATTGTGAATGCAATCTTTTGGCCCGTCATTGGAATTCACGTTGTCGAATGCTGCTTGTTCGAGAGGAAGCTGCAGAAGCATGGCGTGGAGAGACTCTCCGGACAGTGGTGGCTATGGCAGCTCAACTGCTTCTTTGAGGGCTTCCCTTCGTTCAAGCGAGTGGACGCCATCGTGGCTAGGAAACTGCAAGAGAAGAATGGAAAGAAGCAGTGATGGATTGGTGTCTCTGTCGGCTGTGTATGGAACTCTATGCAGAGCTTAGGATCTCGTCTTGTGACGAGACCAAACTTCGGTCAAGCTGGGGTGGCTGATTCCTAAGGATAAGCTTAGTCGAGAAGGTGGTAGAACCCTGGCGTCAAAGGGGCGTGGGCGAAGTAAACGATCGAGAGCAATAGCCAGGCATTGTCAAAGTATATCACCGAAGAAAACTACAAACGGTCAGATGACCCTTGGTGCATAACTCGGATGAGGTCTCGTAGGTAAGATGGGGCAAATATCACAGCCTGCGGAGCCTGCGGGTGAGAGTATCGTTCTCCTGAAGCACGTCCGCAGCGGCACCAGGATGGCCAAAGTTGTGACTGGCAGAGACGAGAGAAGTCGATGGAATAGGCATTTTCTCGAAACACTGAGAGAAGCTGAAGTTTTGGCTGGCGATTTAGCGCATCTGGACCACGAATGGGGATATCCAAGACCCGGGGAGTCTGGCGGTCGTCCAGATGTCGGCAGTAACTTTAACGGGGAGCCGTCGGGAGGTGCACTAGAGAGCCAATGAAAACAATATGTTTATCTCGAGAGGGCAATTGGAGGACCCCTATCATGATACTTCAACGGTGCTTCAAAAATTGCCTATTAGAGTCGCAAGGTTTCGTTGATGCAGGGACATTGCTATTGACCCACTGACGACGTCCGTCCCCGACGTTCCCGACGTCCCCGGTCACTTACAGCTTGACATGTCCGACTCCGATGCCCTTGTTTGATTGCAGTGGAGAGGAATATGAGCAACAAACCCCACAGTGTAGAGGTTTAATCTTTGTTGAAAGCATCAAGATGCAATTGTCAATGTTAAAAAGACGTCAGAGTTGGGTGCGTCCCCGGTACACGGTACCTGCCCTATTTCTCATCCACAGACCAAGAGACACAAGGGCCAGAGCCCCAAGATGACAGTTACGGCTAGAAAGTGTACAGATTAGTGGAAATACACCCAAGCGCAGTTGCTCGAATGTGTCCTGAGTGATGCTAGACCCTGATTCCAGATTTCTAGTTGCCAATATCTCGTAGTTCGCTGCATTCCCCAAACTCCCTTAACGGCGGATAAGGTCGAATTCATGGGACTTTATAGCCTACCAACAATAACGAAACCGTGTAATCATTTGGCTCGCAAACCACTGACAAGACATTGCTCGTGCCATTGCCACCCTCCGACTTGACTGACAGGAAAGACCCTCCAGTATGAACTCAAGTCCTACCGGTACCTGGAAAGACATCTCTCCAGAATACTGTGACCAATGCCTTCCAAACTCACAATTCCTAAATCTTGACGCCTTGCAGTTCAGATCGGGGCAAATACATATGTGGCTTGCATGTCCATATCCGATCCTGCAGAGCCCTCTTACTCACCACACGCCAAACTCTGCCATCACGAAGCTATTTTAAAGTCGAAGAGATTTAATGGGAGCCAGAATGACTCTGAAGATTCTTTTGTGCAGAAAGCTTCTCGGTATTTACCTTTTGGAGCAGTATAAGTAAATGTCCTCTCTCCCTCGAATCTCCCATCCCGTTCGTCCTATCATCTCTCTATCTTGTCGTGCTCACAGCTCCCTTCACGCTCTTACCATACTTCTTTCTATTTCTCCAGCCCTCACACTTGTCTTGTCCTCCACCAAGCTTAGCCAAGACTCTGCCTTTATACCAGAGTCATGTCTGAAGAGGAGATCTCCTACAAGAAAGGGCTCGCCCTGATACACAACTTCTACGGGGACAATGAGGGAGGGGAATCGGCTGGGCTCCCTGAGACCTCAGCAGCAGACGAGGAGTTGCGTAGGGTCCTGACCGCCTATAATGAGCATCACCAGGCTCAAGAGGGACAGCACCCAGAGCCTGCGAACCAGGAGGGCTCTGGCATGGGCCTTGGGGTATCCGAGTCCGACACGCAGGACACCAATATGAATGAGGACACCTGGGCCACATGGGAGGGCCCTTCGGATAGCTGGCCAGCTTCAGCGGAAGGCAATGTCTTTGCAGACGCTTCCCTCAACGAGGCTATGGAGGACTTCTCACCTTCATCAGCTCCTGGCCAAGTTGCGGATTCTCCTGCTGGCCTTTTCCTTCCTGTTGTCCCTGCCCCTGCCCCTGCCCCTGCCGCTGTCCATACCGCTGCCGTTGCCCCCTTTGCCGTTCCCGCTGCTCTCTCCTATCCATTTTCTCTCCCTACTCCTGCCGTTTCCTCCACGCCCTCTCCGCCTCAGGCCCCGGCTCCGGCAGGCCAGAGTGCCGGCGAGTCTCTGCCCAGCCCTCCTGAGCCACGAGGAAGACAGGGCCGAAACCTGGGCCACAACTCGTGCGATAGATGCCAACGTCGCAAGCAAAAATGCCAGCGAGAGGACCCAGAGGGGGATTGCAACAACTGCAAGAAGGCTGGAGTAGAGTGCGAGAAGGGCAAAGGGGACCACCGAACAAATTTGGTGATGATGGAGGAACTCGGAAAGGCAAAAGTTGCCTTTGACCAGGCCCAGATCGCCGCGGCCCGGTGGCTTTGGTGCTTGCACAAGTTCGGCAAGCACTTCCTTGAGAGAGACGTCGACATCTACAGCTCTCTGCTCAATGAAGCCCCGGAAAAGATCATCGAGGTGCTGCCAGAACTCGCTTGCAAGGCTGGCATTCTCGAGCATGACTTCTCGCCCTCGAGAGAGGAGATGCGTGGCCTGCCTGGCGATCTCGTCATCCCTTCGCTGGCCGGTCACGCTAATAAGCCGGCCGTCAAGACTTACCTGGACGACTTCCGGCTCCGGGCTCAGGGCCATATCATCACGTACCGGGAGCTCATCTTGGCTGAGCATGACAAGCTGAGCCTGGATTTTATGTGGTCGTGAAGTGGGAGTTGCTGGGTTGCCGGGGATTGCCGGGGATTGCCTGGGGGACTTGATGAGTTTGAGAGCTATGCGGTTACGAGTAATGATATATGAGTCTGAGAGACATGAATTACGAGTTTATGGGCTTATGAAGCAATCATGTTGTTTTCTAGAGCAAAGGCGTTGATGGATTTGGGCATAGAGTAGGACAATACCCAGGGTTAGACGACATTATTCAATTACGAGAATCACTGGTTTTCAATTCTATTGCTATAAACTATAAACTATTACTTCTGTGCATCTAACTTGTTTCTTCTAAATCCACTCATCATAGCTTCACCATTAATTCCATTCTATCCATCATTAGTCCCCAAGTAGTATTCATTATGTATACCTGGCCGTAAGGTCTGTGATTTACGCGACGAATTAATAAGATATAAATAATGATTATTACTCCGCGGAGAGCGCGTCTTGGTGGACCAGTCGGCTTAGATGGTCATGGTCCGACATGGTTTGCGAACCATATGCCGATGCCTTGGCCACCAACAGACGAATCAACAGAGCCAATAACATTAAAAGAGGAATAGTCTTGTTTACACTCCATCTCTTTGGTTCATCAGATAACCCGATATGATTCGAGCCATCCTTGCATAATCACGCAAGTCATACATGACCTACCTACATAGTCGTCGTCCACTGGTGCCCGCGATCCTGGCCTGCGGCTTATATGCCAGCACATCCACCGGGAATCTCAGCTCGGAGCTTTTCGCGATGGAGTCCCCCACGAGGAGATGGGGGGCTCGGTATCGCGAGTTACGCATTTGCGGATTTGTCTTCTTTTGGTGTAGTTATCACGGGTATTTAACCCCCCCCCCCCAATTTCGTACTCGATTCTCTCTCTCCGTGATTACTTTGCTGTCTCTTAACTACTCTTCACTGGTATCACTCTCTTTTGAATTCACAGTCTAGGATCAAAGATGCACCAGAAACGACCGGGTAGCTCACGAGAATGCCCTCGGTGAGAGACAAAGCGAGTCAGTTTTCCTTGAATCGGCATCACCACATCCTTCCTCCCACACTCAAACGATTTCCTGGAAAGAACCGCCTTTTTGCCAAGTTCCTGAACTTCAAGTTCAACTTTGATACCTCCCTTATAGACCGTCGTCTGGGCTACCGGCGATCGGATATGCCTCAGGCTTCGGAAGAACAAGTCTTCGTCAAAAGAACCAAACCATCTTCCGCGTCACCTGAACCAACCTCACCTTGTAAACCAAGTCATGTATGCTTCCTTGTCTTCTAATTGGCACCAACTGAATAGCTGACGGCTCTCAACAGAAACACTCTACTGGCGGATCACGTAAATCTCGGTCTACCAAGGACCAGGAGGAGAGCGGCCAGGACCGCAGAGGTTCTACTGCCTCCCAGTAAATCTCCCCTTTGTCTTGATACTCTCTAACGCTCCGAGACATGACATCCTGACGCAAAGATACTAGAAGCGGCCACGCCAATTCACCCGCTACAAGACGTCACTCGCAGGTCGTAGACGAGTGCGCAAGGCTCCTCAGCGTGCCTTTACCCCCAAGTGGAGGACGGCAAGCCGCCGATTCAAAGCAACCCGACGTCAAGCTCACGACACCGTCGGCGGCCTACCTAGACTACCGTATCAACCAGGAGCTGCGCCGCCGCAAGAAGCTCATCGTTGACAATTTGATGGCTGCAATCTCTGAATGCTTTGAACGAAAACTGGAGGCACTTGAGGAAGGGTGCGATCCTGGTTCAGGGTCGCAATCTTCCTCCAGTGCTATTCAGGCAGGGAAGCAGACGTCTCGATTGGCCGGCCAGAAGAGGTCGAATCGACACGGCAGCCGGGACGAGAGCGAGGAAGACAACGATAGCGACGAGGGGTTTAGGAAGAAGAAGGACAGTAAGAGGGCCAAGACCATCAAGGACGATACTCGTCGGCGATATGCTTGTCCCTATCATCAGCACGACCCGGAAAAGTATAGGACGAAGCGTACCTGTTGCGGCCCGGGATGGTTCGACGTGGCTCGAGTAAAGTGAGTACACCCTGAAACTACATTAGCCACCTGCTAATATCCTCTAGGGAGCATCTTGAGCGCTCTCACATGTTACCAAAGTACCAGTGCAATCGATGCTGTCGCCGGTTCAAGAAGGACGATGAGCTGAAGAAACACCAGCGCGAGACAAACCCATGCTCTGTTAAAGATCCCAGCAAGATTCACCGAGATCTTTCGGATGGATACGACGAAGAACAGGCAAGGAAGCTCAGAACAAGGTCTAGAAAGTCGCCTGAAGATAAATGGAGAGAATGGTACTGTGTTCTGTTTAACCTAGCGTTAGATTCCCCCAACATCCCTTCTCCTTGTAAGTCATAAACAGCTGCCGACGCTTCCCACAAATATACTAACAAAGTCCCAAGACTATGATGCCTGCTTTTCAAAGCCTACACCATCTGCAATCAACCCGGAGAATATCCCGTACTACCGCGACTGGTGGAACAACAAGGCAGAGCCGGCCATAAGGCACCGAGTGAATCAAGAGGTAGACAAGGCCCTCATGAACTACGAACCGCAGGTCAAATCGGACGTTAGCGAGTTACTGCAGGATCTGCCTCGCTGGATCGCCGACTGTTTCCCTCTTCCGGGACTGACGTCGGAAGAAACATCAAACATAGTCGATGCGTCCGGCTCTCTCGACTTTCTTGAGCCTTTCGACTCTTTCGATATGGATGCCATGGGAGACGAATATTTTGGCACAAACGACGCTGGAGATGTTGCTCTCTTAGGGCCTTCACATGTCTTTGTATCGTCAGAGTCTTCGGAGTGTTCGGATCCTTACCAGGCTGGAGGCAGCTCGGCCACGTCGGTGCAGGACGATGCAGTATATCAGTACTACGACTCCAAGGCTGGTCTGATGCAGACCTCTCTCGACCTGAACTATCCGAGCAATGGATTCAACTAACGATTCAGTCTGATATTTTATTAATCTTTCTTTCATTACGCTCGTTACTTACCTCACCTTTGCTTTTCACAAGCTGGTTGACTTCTTTGTTCAAACTCAAGTATACGTTTTGCGATGAGATAGATCTTGTCGATAGCGACCTTTTCAGAGGTCAGGTCATTTCTTATGTACTATTACGGATAGGGGACAATGTTGTAAACAAGGAGACCTCCCAATCATGTTAATACGATATCGGGTCTATGTAAGAAAAGTGTTTGGATAGGAGGAAGAGTGTGTTCTGTATTTTGCCTCAGTCATTCGTTTACATCTTTTCTTTGTCAACTCTACATGTTGAGAACTTTCAAGCTAGCAAATCACTATGTTTCCGCTCGCTATAATATACGTGTTATTCAGTTATTCTGCAGCGTCATTCACATGTTTACACCCTCATATTCACTGCTTAAGCGCCGGGCCTGGAATGCAGGCTCCCTTGGTCGGCCTCGCGCATCTTGCGGGGAAGAAGATCGTCATGGACAAACAATTGCACTTTCAAGCGAACAAACGATAAGTGCAGATTAAAAATAAAAATAAAACAGGCAGCGTCTCCCTCTCATTGGTTTCTTTTGGACTTGGCTCTTTTCTTCTTTTCTCTGTATCTTATCCTGCTTCTGACACCACCGTAACCAACCCGCAAGATGCTCAACCCAACTGTTGTATACCTCGGTGTAAGTCGACGATAACTTTTGAGTCTCAATCGGAAAGCCAACCATCTCTCTCAGCTCAGCCTTGTGCTGTTGGTCATCGCCGCGTGAGTATATTCCCTCTAGCCATTCGAGTTCTCACACTGACAATCTCTAGTTTCGTCCACGCTTATAGCTCGTCCCTCTCCCTCGCCGTCTCCCCAACCCTGTCCATCCTCACCATCCTCCTCCCGATATTCGCCTTTCTAAACACATTCTTCAACCCCCGCCTCCATCGCATCTCCCTCGCCTCCAATAATCGCATCGTCAAGCTCGCGCCTCTGGTCCTCCAGGTCCTGCAAGCTCTCGTAACAACCATCCTCGCAACGCTGCTCCTCGAGGGGGTCGTGCCCTCGACCCTCATGGAGTGTATGCTCGATACGCAGTGGATGCGCATGTTTCGAGCACACGACGCGGGCGGAATACGCAGAATCCAGGACAGGTTTGACTGCTGCGGCCTGAACACGGTCAGAGATCGGGCATATCCTTTTCCCGGAATGGCACCCAGTAGCTGTGCCGAGACATATGGACGGAGAACTGCGTGTCGAGGGCCTTGGAGAGGTGCCCTACAGACTGCCGCCGGATTGGACTTTACTGTCGTTCTGGTAGTTGGCTTGATGCAGGTACAGACACCAAGAGAAGCTATGGAACGTCGAGACAAGTTGCTGATCCAGTGAATAGATACTTAGTCTGCTCCTAATGAAAGAGGGCGCGGGTTGGTGGAACGCCTGGGGCAGCGGTTACCACGGCCAAACGACGGAGCACCGCGAAAGTCGCCGTCCGTTGCTAACTGGGGTTACCGAGGAGGAAGAGGCGCCATCCGAGGCCCAGAATACCGAATCGCGAGGTTATGGGGGTACAAACGAAAATGGATATGGCCCAAGAGTTGAGCCGTCAGTTGTTGCAGAGCGCAACACATGGGCCCAGGACTGAGCATCTCAGGGTCGGATGCAATACATGGCAAGGGGCGATAGCTTCATGTACCAGTATCAGTGGGCGTAGTCAACGACTCGATTGGGTATGTAGTAACTCCATATACGCCACGCGTATCTATATTTGATCTCTACATCACCTTCCAGCCTCCTTACCCAACTTCTCCAGCGCAGTCTCGTACTTCTCCACGCGTTCCTCTCCCATCTCTTCAATCCTCGTCCTCTCCACCATCTGCGCTCTCCTGACTCCGGCGCCCTTGGCAATTTTGCCCCAGTACCAACCACTCTCGTCATCTCCGACCAGAGTCCATGCACATCCAGACCTTCCAGCTCTGGCTGTTCGTCCAACTCGGTGGACGTAGCCGGCGACGCTGGGCGGGAGATCGTAGTTGATGACATGGTCGAGGTTGGGAAGATCAATACCTCGAGCAACGAGATCAGAGGCGATGAGAAGGCGTATGGGAGAAGACGGTGTCGAAAAGGCACGGAGAGTCTTGCGGCGAATATGTGTTGGCGTGGTGGATGTGAGGGTGCCAATGTGGGAGGTAAGTGAGGGATCGAGCAGCGCCAACAGCCGTGACAGACGGAGTGCAGACTCGTTTGACTTGGTAAAGATGAGGGAAACCGGGATCTTCGTTTTGAGAGAGCGGACCGACGATGGCTTCGTCTTCGTCTTCGACTTCGACTCTGACTCTGAGTCCGAGCTCGAGTCAGATGTCGCATCAGAGTCGGATTCGGAATCAGAACTAGAGTCTGAACTGGAGCTCGAGTCAGAGCTGCTATCCGACGCTTCAGCTTCCTCTGCCTTGGCAGTCTCTTCATCTTTGCTCGAGTTAGCCATGAGCATGTGCTGGCCTTGGAGTAGCTCAAGCAAGTAAAGCGGCTTGAGATTCGTGTCGTGAACCCTCACGGCATACTCCTTGAGCAGCAAAGGAAGAGAATGCTCCGCGATCTGGGCGTCACTACCGCCTTCCAGAACGACAAGTCGTGGCCGTCGCAAACCCAGTTGGTTGAGAAGGCTCAGGTCTCTCGTGAGAGTGGCGCTGAGAATGACCTTGCGGACGCCGGAAAAGTCCACATCTGGGAAATCCCGAGCACTGAACTTGTTGATGCGGAATCTGTCCATGACGAGATCCAACCAGCCTTGGAAACTCTGTGCGAGGAGCTTGTCAGCTTCGTCAACTACCAGCCATCGAACATAGTCGAGGCTGAAGCCAGGCGTCTGTTCGATATGCTCAACTAGTCGTCCGGGTGTGCAGATCAGGACGTCTATCTTTGAAGGGAAATCCACGACGTAGCCATCCATGTTGCTCAGCCGAGGATCTGCATCGTCCGCATCCATATCATCAAGGTCGTCTATGACTGAGAGACCGAGTTTCTCTTGTGCTCGCAGCTGAGACTCTTGCTGCAACTTCTTGTACGCGTCTGGATCATATCGGACCTCTCGATCCATGAAAGTCTCCTGCTCGAACTTGAGCGACTGACTTCCGATTGAGACACCGACTCGAACCCGCTTCCGCTCTCCACCCTCGAACGCCTTGGCGCAGAGCTCAAAAGCTTCTTGAGCTTGCTTCACAAGCTCTCGGGTAGGGAGAACGACCAGGGCGCGGAGTCTCGTCACAGCACCTTGGCTGATGTCTCGTACAACGGGCAAGGCGTAAGCCAGAGTCTTTCCGGAACCTGTAGCGGCAGAGATGAGAACGTCGCCAGGCCGTTGTTTACTCGAAGGAAGCAGGAGAGGGATTGCTGCGGTTTGCACGGCAAAGGCGTCCTTGAAACCCTTCTGCTCCAGTACACTGGCAGCTTTAGGCAGTATGCCAAGCTCTGTAAAGGGCGTGCGGGTGTCTTGCGAGACGCGAATCGGCTCTGCCAGCCATGGCGGGAGGGTCTCGTAGCTCGGCTTGGAGGTGGTGATGGAGATGGGCTCGGGTTGTGGCAGAGGCTCGAGGCCGTGTAACTCGCCCTCGTCTGTATCGTCTTCGACATCCTGAACCGTCTCGCTGGCTAGCTTTAAAGACTTTTCTAGGCGCTCGAGCACGGCCTTGTGCCTTGGTTTGTCCTCCTCGGGTTCCTTGTCATTCGTCGGTTCGGGTTCTTTGCGCTTCTTCTTTTTCTCTCTCTTCTTCTCCTTGTCTTCTTTCGCCGTCACAGTGCTTTCTGGCTCAGGAGCAGCCTTAGTCTCCTCCACTGGTTCTGTAGCATCGACCATGGAGACATCTTCGTTGACCTCCTCCTCTCCAGGTGTAGCCTGGTCGACTTGTTCTGATTCTGGCTTGGCCTTCTTTTCCTTCTTCTCCTTCTTGTCATCCTTTTCCTTCTTCTCCTTCTTGTCTTTCTTGTCTTTCTTTTCCTTCTTCTCCTTCTTGTTTTTCTCCTTCTTAGGCTCCTCGTCGACGGTTTGGCTCTCGTCTTGCGCCTTGCTTATTTCCTCTGGCTGTTCTTCGTTCTCCACGACCTCTTTCGATTCGGCCTTTGTTTGCGCTCGGGTAGTAACTGGCGCGGGCTCGTCGTCATCGTCGTCATCGTCCTTGGAAGCTCCAGTCCTTCGCTTGCCTCTCCTGACCCTTTTCTTCTTCTTTGGCGCTTCTTCATTATCCTTCTTTGCCGTCTCTTTTACCTCTGCCTCCACCTTTGACTTCTTGCCAGGTTGCGGTGAGTCATGAGTCTCCTCGGTAGAATCAAGTTTTCGCTTCGGCTTGGAGGGAGTTGCCTCTTCATCAAAGTACTGGACTTGAGGAGTCTCGACAGGCTTCGGTGCAGGTTTCGCGCCAGGGACGTATCGCGAATAACTAAAGGCATCTGTCGCAGGGCCAGAGTTGGCAGCTACAGCAGGTGATGAAGCTTGAGGGACCGTATTCGACGGCTTTCCACCCTTGACGGGAGGAACGTATCTGGCGTACATGATTTCCAGTTCAATTGCTCCTCCAAGACTGAATAATTCGCACCTAAGATCTTGGTGATAGAGGGGCCCTCTTTGGCTGGTTCTTTCCAAAATTTTGGGTGGGTCGGGGATCTTATCGTGATTCTGCCGCCTGTCACCGCAAATTTTCTAGGTGGGTCCTGTCTAAGCTCTTCCGCTTGGCGCAAGCTCCACCAAGTCCACCATCCTTGTTGGCTTCAGTGTCTTACACGTGGAATCCATGACTTGAGCTTGTATGGACGATATCATATCATAGCATCAGCAATTGCGCATCATCTTCAGCAACATCTCAGCAAGCGCTGAGCATAGATCAAACGGGGCTCAGCCATGCTGAAACCCTCAATATCACCGCCAACATGACACGTCGCACATATAACATCGCCATGGTCAGCGATTTCTTCTTCCCCCAACCAGGAGGCATCGAATCGCATATATACCAGCTCGCTACCAAGCTTGTCGACCGCGGCCACAAAGTCATCATCATCACCCACGCCTACGAGGACCGAAAGGGTGTTCGCTTTCTGACCAACGGCGTCAAGGTCTACCACGTCCCCTTTCTCATTATCTACCGCAACGCCAGCTTTCCCACCGTCTTCTCCTTCTTCCCCATTTTCAGAAATATCTGCATCCGCGAGCGCATTGAGATTGTGCATGGCCACGGTAGCCTCAGCAGTCTCTGCAATGAGGCTATCTTGCATGGGCGTACCATGGGCTTGCGCACCGTCTTCACAGATCACTCGCTGTTTGGATTCGCCGATGCTGGCACCATTCTCACTAATAAGCTCCTTAAGTTTACGCTCAGTGATGTTGATCACAGCATCTGTGTGAGCCATACATGGTAAGCCAACCCATTTTGAACAATGAAGACTAGACCTGACACCGCTTAGCAAGGAAAACACCGTGCTTCGGGCATCTCTCGATCCCCTCATGGTCTCTGTGATACCCAACGCCGTCGTCGCAGAAAACTTTCGTCCCAAAGACGACTTAGCTTCACCCTCTCCCCAGGGCATCAACTTCGCCTCTGAAGCTCCCTCCTACCCTCCTCCGCAGCGCATAGGCCCTCGCGATGTCATCACCATCGTCGTTATTTCACGCCTCTTCTATAACAAAGGCACTGATCTCCTAATCGCCTCTATTCCCCGCGTACTCGAGAACCACCCCAACACCAGGTTCATCATTGCCGGCTCCGGCCCTAAGGCCATCGACCTCGAGCAAATGATCGAGACGAACGTCCTCCAGGATCGCGTCGAGATGCTTGGCCCCATCCGTCACGAGGAGGTTCGCGACGTCATGGTCCGTGGCCACATCTACCTCCACCCGTCCCTCACCGAAGCCTTTGGTACCGTCATCGTCGAAGCGGCCAGCTGCGGCCTCTACGTCGTATGCACACAGGTCGGCGGCATCCCTGAGGTTCTCCCATCACACATGACAACTTTTGCCAAGCCGGAGGAGGACGACATCGTCCTTGCCACAGGAAAGGCCATCACTGCCATGCGAGCGGGCAAGATCCGCACCGAAAAGTTCCACGACCAGGTCAAAAAGATGTACTCGTGGCAAAACGTTGCCCTCCGCACCGAGCGCGTCTACGATGGCATCTCTGGCACGATCTCAGAAGACGAGTTCTACGGTATCGATACCTCCGGGTACACTGGCAGCCGCATCCGGGACTTTGCTCTCATTGACCGTTTGAAGCGCTACTATGGCTGCGGCATCTGGGCCGGCAAGTTGTTCTGCCTATGTTGTGTTGTCGATTATCTCTTCTTCCTTTTCTTAGAATGGTGGTTTCCACGAGACAACATCGACATATGTCCTGACTGGCCACGCAAGCGGCCAGCAGACGACGATGCGAGCTCCAAAAAGGGTGCCCACAGCAACCGGTCGAGTACTTCCCTAGGCGCCCCGAAGCTGGACTCGTAAACTGGCAAGTCATGCCATCCATTATCTTTATACTAGAGTTTGACGCAACGCAGCGTTGCGTTCAAGCTAGGAAAGACGGCATTTGGAGTTTTGTGGTGGGCTCACCAATATAGACAGGCATGCAGCGGTAAAGATGCGTGAAGGGAATAATCCGTGTATAACAAATATCCACATCAAAAGATGGGAAGTGTGAACGGTTGGGTAATTAACAAGGAACTAGCTATTCTAGACGCTGTGCACAATCAAAACGTACAAGCTGCTATTCATTCTGCAGCGTACAAGGGTGACATCCAAAGTCATGGTGACTTTGCCAACCAGTACAAGCCTTGGCTTTCAGCCCCTAATTCCGATCCGACGTCTCTTCGCCGTCCCCGACTCGCGGTCGCCGGCCTCGTCGTCGTCTTCACCTGTTTCCTCGGCAGGTGTAGCGACGCTCGCAGGGCGATTGACAGATGGCGGTGGCGCACTACGCTCCTTTTCTGCGCTTCGAAGATCACCCAAGAGCTTCTCGACCTCGACAAACATGCTGCGCGTATTCTTCACGACACCGTTCTCGTCAAGGCGGTAGCCCACTATCTCTTCTTCCTCCTCTTGAGAGCGTTTCATAAAGGCAGATCCGGGGCCGCGATCGGGATCGGGGTTGTACATAATGGCGTTGCAAAACATATGGACTAGTTCACGTTCGAGCTGGGCACTGTTGATAATGCCTTTGGGCGGAACAAGCTCGTCAGACAGAGGCAGCCAAACATGTGCAGTGCCCGGATCACCCCCAGGTAGGCCCGCAGCGGCTTGGACGGCCGCTTTGTTACCATGCTTGATAGCAGCGCGGATGGATGTTATATCCTGCGGTTGCAGCACAATCTGGCGATAATTGGGTGCATCTTTCTCGCGAAGCGCCGTGGCAAACATGTTGGCATCACGGTGGCTTGAAATTTGGTCCAGAGCTGATGATGAAACCTTGGTGAAGCCACGGGTCCAGAGGACTTGGGTCGTAGGTGGTGGGGGGTCAGAAGGCGTCCCTTGCCGCTTTCGTTTGTGAAGCCGCGACGAAACACTGCTTGGCGTCACAATCTGAGGCCGACCAGGAACACTCTCATCAGCGGTCGTGTCGCCAGTTTCCTCCGCAGGCCGAGGCGTTGCATCCTCGTCCTTGATCTTGGGGGCCGTCTCGGAGCTCTGCGTCGGGGGCTCCTCTGTATGAGACATAACAGACTGGCTGCGCCTCGATCGACTGAGGGAAGGTGTCGCGCTTACCCCGCGGCCTTTCTGGCTAGCGCGAGAGGATCGCCCTCGTATAGACTTGGGGACATTGGGCTCTGATTTTGGAACCGACTTAGGAACTGGCTTCTTAGAGATAGGTCTAGGTGTTGAGCCAGCAGAGCTGGGTAAGGTAGCAGGCTTCTGAGGTGGGCTGACAGGCTCGTAAGCAGGACTCTGAGGCTCCACGCTTAGAGGGCCCGGGGTGGATGGCGTAGAATGGGATGCCCATCGAGTACCGAATCCATGAAGGAGATGTGCAGGAGTCGCCGAGACTGGGGTGTGTGGTGCGGGCGGTGTTCCGAGCCGCTTAACAGGGGTGTTGACAGCCTGGCGAATGATATGTTCAGGAATAGCAGGTCGAGGAGGTTGAGCAACGTAGGGTGAAGCATAGGCCTTGTCTGCTTTCGGAGCCAAAGGCGCAGGAGAAGCGGACGGCGAAGGATGCTGTGCCTGTTGAGGCTGGTATCCTTGTGGCCATCGTTGCTGTGGAGGGGCGATGGGACCAGCGCTGCTGGCTGGAGGGGTTGGCGAGGCTGAAGCAATCTGCCGAGGCACCTGCTGAGCTGGTCCTTGAGGTGGCTGAATGGGACGGCTGGGGTGCGGAACTGGAGTCGTCGAGGATGGCCGACCCTGGAGTGTCTGAGTACCTGAAGGGTCGCCAGCCGGCCGCGGGGGCGCTGGTTGCAGCGGCGGGGCTAGCTGGCCGGCATGCTGAGGCGGAACAAGTACAGGCTTCCCGGAAGCCGGCCGAGGCTGTTGCTGTGAAGCACGTTGAGGCTGGGGGTGGTGAGCAGTTGGAGCGTGCTGAGCAGCCTGAGGATGCTGAGCAGTCTGAGGATGCTGAACATGTTGCGGTTGCTGAGCAATTTGAGGCTGCTGAGTGTGAGAAGCGTGGTGTGTGGGTGGAAGCTGCTGCGGGTGCTGAGCGTACTGAATACGTTGGGGAGGCTGAGGTGGTAGCGGGCGTTGCTGATTCTGTGGTTGCGCGTGCTGGTCCTGCTGTGGCTGCTGGATTTGTTGCGCAGGTTGAGCCTGTTGATCCTGTGGTGGATGCTGAGGAGTTTGCTGTGGTCGAACTTGAGGTTGAGGCGGGTGAGGTGTTTGTGGGTGAGGTGAGTGCGGCTGTGCACCAGTCTGAGGAGAGAACTGGGCGCCTTTCTGGGGATACCAATGATGCTGCTGCTGTTGTTGCTGCTGTTGGGGATGTTGGGGATGTTGTGGGTGCTGTTGATGTTGTTGCTGCTGATGTTGCGTAGCGGGTGGAACTGTAGGGCCTTGAACGGCAGGAGACTGATACTGTCGTGGGGGAGGCGTGTGAACTGCATGCGGGGGCTGATACGGCTTCTCCCACTTCAGAGGCGCTCCCACAGGAGCCACAGCCTGAACCGCGTTGCTATCCTTTGGCTTGATTCCAACATCTGGTCGAGGGGTGATGGCCTGCTTAGGGGGCTGCGATGGTGGTTGCAATGGTCGTGGCCCAGTGTGCGGAACACCAGCAGGAGGTTGAAGAACCGAACCATTCCCTTGTGGAGGCTTGGGAGATGACGTGGGTCGAATCGGCGGTGTCCCAGACGGCAGATGGCTCGGCGGTGCGACTGTCGGCGGCGCAACGTGAGGAGTCGGAGGTTTAGGTGGGATCACAGGTGTATGCGGCGTAGGCCCTCTCCTAATACCAGCCGGCGTTGCTGCGTTTGGCGTTGGCGTCGGGGATGGTGTTGGCCCATTAGGCGCGAGGACAGGCTTCGTATCTCGAGAAGCGAGCACAGATGTACCGTTCTGACTGGCGGCTCTAGCGCGTCGTTCCCTCTCTGTTCGCTCCAAAAGTTGAATCTCCTTTTGAACCGTCTCGAATCGACGTTCGTCCTCTCGAATCTCCTTGACAACGGAATCGCGGTATCGCGCATAAAGGCCTTCTATGAGCGCGGGAATCTTGTCGACATGTTTCGAGACCTCCTTAAGCGTCGACAACGGTGGGCTTCCAAGCTTCCGCTTCCTCGACCCGGGCGACCCAGGCGAACCGTCCGTCGCATCCCCCCGCTCCGGCTCGCTCCTCAACTCATCCTGCAACAGCTGCAAGAACTGCTGCTGCAGGGCCTCGGGCTTCAGTCGTGCGGGATCATATGTGTCGGCCTCTTTGATAAGGGAGTTGTTGGTCAGAAGCTCCGAGATGCGCGCGAAGGCCCCAGTGTTGACTCCGTGGGTCAACAACGACTGGAATAGGAACAGCGACTCGAGGGGCGTGTAGGCGGCCGGCTGATTCATGCCCCGCGGTCCACCTCGCCAGCTATCAAAGGGGCCTTCACGTCTCGCAAGTAGATGAACCGGCGCCACGGTCTATCGATTGTTTTGTCGAGTTAGACGTCGTCGCGACACGGGAGCAAGGCTACGTCATGGCCGGGGAACTATCAATACACGTACAGGCAACCTTAGTCAATGACTCCAGAACCGTCAGTGGCAACCTCGAGGCCTTTCATCTGGTGCAGTTTGGCGTTTGGGGAGCCTCCTCTTGCGAAACGCGCTCGACCGTCCGACAGTGTTGCAGTGATTTTTTTTTGGCTCGGTTTCGCGATCGTCTGGCCAGATGTCACGTGATTCGATTCGCCGGAAATATTGCGCGAGCTCTTGGATGACAGAAATTTGATGATGCAGGGAAGAAAATTGGGCTGAGCCATCAGAGCTGCCAGCAACGCTATGGCCTGGTTCATCACGTGATACCCCTGAACGCCAACGAGCTATCGGCAGGCGCGCCAACCGAGCTTTGACATTGTGAATATGTCCTTCCAACTTGGCTCGCTCATGTTCGGAGGCAGGTACCAATGCTTTTACGGATTTAGACGGAATGTTTGTATCTTTCACTCAGCGAAACAAAGCTAACAATGAAACGCCGATCCCGGCTGTGGTAATAGATTGCAACCTGATAGTGCAGTCTAATAGATAGTAAGCAATACTCCAAACCCCGTGGTATCATGTTTGAACTGGTCAGCGGAATACACTCCACGCTTGATCCAGCCCGTTGGCCGCCCATCCCATCAATGCTATTAACCATAAACGCCATCGACAACCCAACCTAAGTGAAGAAGATAAAACAACGAAAGTCCCGCGAGCCCCTGACTGAAATATGTTATGGTGAAAGAGAGCTCGAGTCTCCATCCGCGCTGCGCTGACCCTCCTCATCAGGACTATCTCCGTCCCTCTCTGCCGGCTCCCTTGGCTGATAGCTTAGTCGCAGTTTTTCATCTAATAATGTGACCAGCCTCTCTGAGTACTGGTCCAATAGACCACTCAAGACTGTCTCGTTCATAGCTTTACTTCGGATGGCCCGATCGCCCAGCGCTGCTGCCGTGAGTCGCAATTCCTGATCCAGCTCGGTCAGGTTGTCTTGGCTGATGGGTTCCGAAGAAGCAAGCTTCTTTCTATATGACCTCAACTGGCGACACGTCTGTTCTGTTGCCATGTTCAACGAACCAAATCCGCGCAGATTTGATGCCGATGTCTTCTTGCGAACCGCTGTCCCCAGAGCTGGGAGGGATGGTCGTCTAGTAATCTTCGCTCTGGGACTCACTGGAGGGCTGGCTCGACTGTCTACTGAAGGTCGTCGTGATGGCGTACCTTCCATGACTGTGCTTCCCGGGCTAGTTGGGTACGCACTCGTCGGCGTCTTGGCCGCAAGATTGAACCGAGAAGTTCGTCGCTGTAGTGTCCGTGGTGGTGATCTTCGACCTGATGCTGGCGAGGGACGTTGAAACTCAGCTAGCTCGGCCTTTGAAAGAACTCTGCGAAGAGGGGGACGCCCTGACACAATATCCTTAGCTGGCGATGGATCCCTACTCATCGAGCCCGGCAGCGGATCGTTCAGGTCCAATGTCCAGATCATCATCGTGCCGTCCGAGCCGACACTGACAACCTTGCGACTTCCGTCTTCGTCTTCGATCAAGCAGACGCCATTGATCGATTCTGTGTGTCCCCATTCCCGGTCCAGAAAGTTGCCTGTTTGGGCATCGTATAACCTGATAGACTTGTCCGTATTGGACGTTCCGAGCAGAAAGTCCTGGTCCTTGGGTGGCCATTGCCCAAACGCGAGCGAGTCAAGGACGGCGGACTCGCCTCTACTCTCGTCCATACACTTGAAGCATGAGATTTTCCGTCCTGTGTTGAGATCGTATTGACAAATGGATCGATCGAGGAGCGAAACAAATACGGTTCTTTGACCAGGCCCAAGAACCATTGAGCTAGGTGAGGCTCTAAGTGAGATAACCCTTGAAGGAATGGCGGCGATAGCATCTGGATCGCCATCTTTGGTAATGATGTCGTGTATCTGCAGTGTCCGGTCAAAGGAGCAGGTCAAAATCTTGTCTTCAGATGGAATTATGACCTGCACAACTTTGGCGGCAAACTCAAGTGTCTGAAAGTGCTCGATAGAGCCATCCACAGTCCTGTGGAAAAGTTGGGTTGTGCGATCTCTCCCGCACGAAGCCATGAGAAATCTTGAGTCTGTGTCGTAAACAGTCACGCAGCGGCAATCAGCTGTGTGAGCCTTGATATCTAGCACCGAGTCTCTGGTCGCAATATCGGTTACGCGCAGTACGCCAAGTCGGTCCGCGGTGACAAGTAGTTTTCCGTCGCTCGTTGAGCGGGCACAGGTGAGTTGGTTGACTGGGTGCATCTCATTTTCCGGCTCTGCGGTCTCAACAGGAACGTCAATTGCTGCTTTGACTCGTCCTTCCAATGTCCAAAAAGTCACATTGCCTGAGACTGTCCACGTTAGAAAAGCGGCCTCCAGATCGTTCGGGGTCTGCAGCACTTGGATGCCAGTAACAGGTTCTCCATGGCCTGGAATCGGGATGCTAGCCGCAGCCTGAACATCTCTACCGGGGACATGCTCGGGACTCCAGATGTCAATAGAGTGCCTCGAATCGATGGCAACAAGTTTGTCTGCCAGAAAGCCGAGAGCGATGTGTCCTGTGGACGACTCGGTCATCTCTCGAACGCATGCAGACGCCGGCTGGTTATCTAGTACAGCTTCCACGTCCAGCACGGCAAAATGACCGGTTCTGCTGCCGACATAGGCGACGTTATCTTTGACGGCAATAGAAGTGATGGAAAAGTCGAGGTTGAGAACTTTTTGTAGCTTCATCTGCCTGTCATCATCTTCCAGAATACATATGTCGCCCGTTTCTGAGCAGACGATGAGGCTGGAATCTTTGACAACAGCAGCGCAAGTAAAAGTAGCCTCGAGAAGAGAACCCAGCAGGATGTTACGCCCTGGCAGGGCCCTCTGAGAAGGTGGAGTCGAGGCCGGCTGGTCGCTCAGAAACTTTTGTTTTGTCGGAGAGATGGCTGAGCCCTCATCGGGCTTCCACATCTTCACATGGCGGACTCCAAGGGTGATGAGGCAGTTGCCCATCCAGACCATGTCTTTGACATACGAAGTGCAACGGTTTTGCTTGAAGAGCTTGGCAGCACCGGTACGCGGATCAACCTTCCAGACATAGAGAAACCCATCGTTGGCGGCACCGAGAGACGCTAGGTATTGTGTGTCGGAGGACCAGGCGACACAATTGACGCCAAAAGCATGCTCGCTAATGGAGATAAGTGGAGTATCGGAAGAAGTATCGTGCAGACTAAAGACCAGGACACGAGGGGCGTAACCAGTCTCGCCCACAGCCAGATATTTGCCGTCGCGGCTTAGTGCTAGGCATGTCGCGGCCTTGATGCGTTCGCGACTCGTCCATGTGTTGCCGCCCGGAGAATCGCCCCAGTCGGTTGAGGTATGCGGTGAATTTCGAAAGCCCGCGGCGACACGACCACGGC